>JANIJG010024991.1:0-31182 GCA_024611175.1 Megaceryle torquata | reverse complement strand
CCCTTTATCACCCTCCCTGTGGCTCTTTTTTTTTCTCTTTTTTTTTTTTTTTTATTTTCTCCCTCCCCCCCCCCCCCCCCCCAGGTGCTGGTTCTTGTTCCAACCAGGGAACTGGCCACTCAGGTAGCCAAAGACTTCAAGAATCTCACCAAGAAATTGTCAGTGGCTTGTTTTTATGGAGGAACTCCATATAAAGAACAGCGTAAGTAAACACTAAGGAACTACTACTGGATTTGACTTGACTTTCTCCAGATGCATTCCATGAATATAACTGGCCTCTTTCAGTGCTTGGGTTTTCACTTCAGTCAGGAACCATCACATTGCTTTCAAAGGAAGCATACAACCTAGGTTCAATTATTCTAGTTCCAGTAAATCTTTATTTAAAAGAATGATTCTAGGTCTGTGAAGTGACTAGTCCTTCTAGTTTCTTCTTTATTATGTGTTCATGTGGGTTTTATTTGGACACTTGCTGGGAGTAGATGACAGAAAGATATAACTGTGTATGTGTCTGTGGCTCTTGTCTCCAGAGGGAGGTAGATGTAAAAAAGAATTTAGCTGAAAAACTGAAGTGTTTTTCTGTAATAAAGCTCTGGAAATTTCTAATGCCAGCTGATTGCTGCTTTGAAATTGGCATATCTTACTGTAATGTTGCTTGTGGGTTAACTTATATGGATGACTCAGGATGACAGCAACGTGGACCTCCAGTTAAGCTTACATGGTTGTTAACCTGGACTGGATGTTCAGAGATTCAAGTGAAGGGCAGAAGCTTTGTGGTTCTAAAGTTAGAAGTGTTGCTGTGTACTGTTAACTTTTTACCTCGCTGTCTCTTGGCATTCTGACACTGTCCTTGCTTTTTCTGTCTTCCAGTTGATCTCCTTAAAAGTGGCATTGATATTCTAGTGGGAACTCCTGGACGGATCAAAGACCACATTCAGAATAGCAAGCTGGAACTTTCCAGTGTGAAGCATGTGGTTCTGGATGAAGTTGATCACATGTTAGACATGGGCTTTGCTGAACAAGTGGAAGAAATCTTAGGATTTGCTTACAAAAAAGGTAATTTCTGTCATCAGGAGAGGAATAGGGGACAATGCAGAAAACACAGTTATGTTACTTTGAAAACTGCTGGTGCACCCCCAACTTGAATCCTTTGTGTGATGCTAGTTTTAGACCTCAGAAGAGGGCAAGGTATAATTGGATAAGGTTCAGAGCAATGTGACAGATGGCTGGAAGGCTGGAATGGCATCGCTGGAAGGAAGGGTTAAAAAGGGGGGGGGGGGACACGACCACAAAAAAACATGAACACAAGTCCCTAAGCCCTAGTGCTCTTCATCCCAAGAGGGGACTGAGCACAGGGTTGGGGTTATGTGAACTCATCATCACATGAAGATGAGAACTAGGAAATGTTGGCTCTTTTCTGATACAGTGGGTATTCTGGAAAGCCACCACGAAGCAGGTACAGAGCAGAAGGAGTTTATTGTAATTGTAAAATTTCTTGCCACATTGTACTAATGTCAAAAATTTCGAGAAGTGATTTGATAAATGACTGAAACTAGGAAATAAATATCAAGGACTACTAAAAGCCAAGGTACTTCTGACTATGAAGCGACAAAAAGCTGGTTGCTGGCAGGGTTCTTCACATTTTTGTTAACTACTCTTAGATGACAGTTGGAGAGAGTACATGAGCTTTTAGGATCTTAGGTTTCACACAGTACAGCCACTGTCACTTTTACTTGACTGTTACATTCTCCCCACTTCTGCAGAGATGGTCTTTTTCCTGACAGCCCAGAAGTACAGATCATCTTGTAGAAAAAGAGAATCTGTATAGCCTTTGGAAGAGTTGTCATAATTATTCAGCCTTAAAAGTTTTCCTTGTAATTGGAAAGTAAACTGTAGGGAATAATAAGCATTCTTTTGCAATGTGTGTTTCTTTCTGTCTGATCCTGTGGAGCTATGAAGGTAGGTTAAACCTTTTCCAGATACTGTTTGTTACACTTTTTACATGGGGTAATCTGTCTTGTTAGGTAATTCTTCCCCTCGTCTGCAGCATGTCCTTTTTGGCCTGCCTTTTTTTCTTTGCACATAGCTGTACTGTTGACTGATAGTTAGTATTGGAATACCGGGCAAGGAGGGATTGAGACAAGAGTTCTTTGAGGTATCTGAGAGGACTTGAGGCGTGGTCTAAACCATTTTTAACAGATGGTCTAGAAATGTGTCTTGCATTTCTTGGGCAGGATGAAAGGTTCAGTTTGGTCCAGTTAAAATTATGTAATTTTTCCTTCAGTGTCTAAAGGGCTTTAAAAATGTTTTTGTTGCTTCTGTTTTCTTCTTGTAGCAGACTTAATGCACATATAAATCTCTGAATTTGAGAGCAACTTATTTATCATTTATAAGCTTATTTATCAGTTCTCAAGTTTCAGAGGCTGTTGTGATGACTGGAATCAATGGTGTTTCCTTCCAGGTTCCGAAAACAACCCCCAGACGCTGCTGTTTTCTGCGACTTGTCCACGATGGGTGTATGATGTAGCAAAAAAATACATGAAAGATGAATATGAACAGATTGACCTGATTGGAAAGAAGACTCAAAGGACCGCCACGACTGTGGAAGTGAGTGGTTCTGCTGCAGAGCAGTTCAGGTTTTGAGAACGTGTGGCCTGGATGAAACAGGTTGTTCCTTGACTTTACAGATGGGGGTGTGGAATGGCTATTCACGTGCCTATCACACGCAGTTTTTTAAGCAAAGCTTTCATCTGCGGACAATGGTTTTCAAGCTTAAAAATAAATAAATAAATTCTGCTTGCTTTCTTTGTCTCTCCTGTGCTTTGATATAACAGAGATAGTTACCATGTTTCATTCCCAAACAGCACTTGGCTATACAGTGTCGCTCGTCTCAGAGAGCAGGAGTTCTTGGCGATATCATTCAAGTCTACAGTGGCAGCCGTGGGCGGACCATTGTCTTTTGTGAGACCAAAAAGGAAGCAAACGAGCTGGCTATGAATGCTTCACTCAAACAGGTACTGGGCTCTGAACGGAGAGCAGCAGTTAGGGGTATACAGGGGTTGAATGCTCTGAAGTAAATATGATGTTGCAGCTGTTTGGATGAATTTGTTTCTGTGGTGCTTATAACAATAAAGCCTTTTCTAAAAGTGAAATTTGCATTTAAAATATTCTCTTGGCTGTGATTATCAGTTTATTACTTTGGCTTTAAAATCATGCAGCAATCCTTGGAAAATATGCAGCTTATGCGGAGTAACGAGGAGATGTAATAATGCTCATCTCTCTTCTCTAGTGTCAATCTGTTTTCTGTAGTGCCCAGCAATAGGACAAGGAACAGTGGGTATAAACTTGAGCATAGAAGTTTCCACCTCAGCATGAGGAGGAACTTCTTTGCTGTGAGGGTGACAGAGCCCTGGAACAGGCTGCCCAGAGAGGTTGTGGAGTCTCATCTAGAGACTTTCCAAACCCACCTGGATGCATTCCTGTGTGGCCTGCCCTAGGTGATCGTGCTTTGGCAGGGGGGTTGGACTCGATGATCTCTAGAGATCCCTTCCAATCCCTGCCATTCCATAATTCTGTGATTAGTAAAGAGGAGCTAGTGTAGTGCACATACTCAGTGTGCTTTTCAAATTCCCATCTCTTAATGGCATTTATTCTTTCAACAGTCAGTACTGAGGAAAATCAAACTCATCTGGTAGAATGGAATGTCTTCTTGCCCTTGGAAGGTCATTTAATAGTTTGTTTAGATTTCAGGTGATTACACTGAGCAGGTTTTCTGTGCTTGATTGAATTATTGCCTTTTCTATTTTGAGCATGGGGAAAGGTATTGGGGTGTTTTTTCAGAGAAAATCCTGTTTCATACTGAATGCTAATTTATGGAGAAAGGGCAGTGGTTGGGAGTACGTTGTTTGCCCAGTATTTGGTAAATGTCATATAGCATCTGCGTTAAAATCTTCCAGCAACAATTTTTGTCTGTTGGCCCTGCTGCTTTCACAGTAAATCCAGTTACTTTATTCCTGTGTTGGTATGTGATGACTTTTTCTATTTTGCTAGTAAGTTGTGCTTTAGTGTGTTACTTGTTTGAATTCTGAGCTTGTGACTCTCCCCTTTCTCCTATCAGACACTTGATCTGTCTCTTGTCCCATTAAAAGTGGAGGTTGTTCAGATAACCTTCAGGATTTGTGAATTCCCTGAAAACATCACTACAGCTTCTGGGGGTTTTGGGATGGCTTCCCAGGGAAGGGAGCAGAATCTCCTGCTAGCTCTTGACAAGCACTGCTTAAGTAAAGTTGCTTCCACTTGTTCCAGTGGAAGTGAAAGCTGAACTGGGCCCTTGTGTCATGTCAGGCTGCAAATTGTCTGCAGTTTGGTAGACTATAAATAATGTTATGGTAAAACTACTGCTTGTGAGTATTACTGTCCCAGAGAAGGATCACATCTCAAAGTAGGATGCTTTACATTCCTTTGGTATCACCTGTGTAATTATTTTCTATTTGTTTGTTGGGTTTGTAATTGAAAGTCTTCAGGCACTGCAGCCTAGGCTCCCCTCCTAAATGACACATCAATGGTTTGTTTCACTGACAGGATGCCCAGTCATTGCATGGTGACATTCCACAGAAACAGAGAGAAATTACATTAAAAGGCTTTAGAAATGGTGTCTTTGAAGTTCTGATTGCAACAAACGTAGCTGCCCGTGGTTTGGATATTCCCGAGGTTGACCTTGTTATACAGTGTTCACCACCAAAAGTAAGTCATTTGGGAAAACGAAAATTCTGTGGATTTGTGGTGGTGTTGGTTTGTTGGTTGTTTTTTGTTTGTTTGTGGGTTTTGTTGGTTGGTTCATTTTGTGGGGGAACAATCAGTTATTTCTTTGTTTCATCAGAAGTATGTTCTGATTCACAAATTAAGTGGAATTTTTATAAATGTGGGTCTACTATTTCCTAGTTGAGCTTTTATCTTGGAGTTTTGATTAAAGTAAGAGTGATGGGTTTTGGTTACTCTGGAAAGTTGTAAGATAGCTTTTGATATTGTTTCAGCATTTCTGAATCTTCTGAACGTTCTTGAGTTCTGTAACAGTTCTAAAATACTTCTGCCTTTTTTTTTTTTTCTTTTGAAACTTGAGTGGAGCTTTTTATTTTGACAAAATTTGATATCAGTAGTGTTTATTAAACCTGAGGCAGCGTACCTTGAATTGGGTAGCACACGCAAACCCAAGCGGTTTGTGTGGAGTTACAAGTTTGGTTATAGAGACATAATATATTGCTCCTTAGGCTTCTGAATTAGAATTTAGCTTGTGTTTTCTCTGTCTCACAATGTATAAATGTCAACAGCTTAAATAACATAAGGTGTTTCTGATGTTAATCTGCATTTCTGAAGGATGTTGATTCATATATCCATCGTTCTGGACGTACGGGTCGAGCTGGCCGGACTGGGATCTGCATTTGTTTATTTCAGAGAAGAGAAGAGGATCTTCTGAGACAAGTTGAGCACAAGGCGGTGAGTTGTACCTTGGACCTCTGCTTAATGAAATTATTCAGCTCCTAAAAAGACTCTGCCACTTTTAGACTTTGTAATCATTGACTGTAATAATTGGCTGCTTATGAGTGCAGTATGGGACTCATGTCGTGCAGTCTGGTAGGCCTAAAATGTAGGTATTTGGCTCTTTATCAGCCTGTTCTAATGTCTCGTGAGTTTCCCCATATCAGCAGTATTCTGTCGCTGTCAGCAGGCAGGCTGTGACAGGAACGCATGGAGGAGATCATGCCTCGCATTACAATCTGCATGTGTGTAAATTGAAGTAGCTCAAGATTAACAAAGGCAGGAACTTAAAGAAAAACTTTTTCTAGCTTTAGAAGTAACTTTAATTAAAGACTGTGTTGATGCTCTAAACAGTAAGTGGCTAGAGGTCACAGCAATGTTTCTTAGGTAGGGTTGAGTTGTAGAGTGCTGAGAACACTTACTTTGTTTTCTTGATTTCAGGGGATTACATTTAAGCGTGTCGGTGTTCCCTCTGCTACAGATGTAATTAAAGCTTCAAGCAATGATGCCAAAAAGTAAGTTTTATTTTCCTGTTCTTAAAAGATGGCTAGAGATCTTAGCAACAGTGATGCTGTTGATGTAAAGCTTTAAGGGGTCAGACCTGTATGTGAGCGCATATTTGCTGATGTCTTAAAAATCAGATGGCTTGCACGTAGACACTGACATGTTTTCGTAAGATGGTATCAATAAACTTCTGTATGCTTGAATGTAGACCTTTTCATAGAACACAGTGTTCTCCAAGTTCTTGCAAAAAGTAACCTGTGTTTATATCATCAGAAATAAATAGCAAATGAGGGAATTACTGTCCTTCTGGGGAAACTGATTTTTATCCACTCAGCAGCACGTGAAGAGTGTCACTTGGTATACTGAGGACTTACTCTGCAGTAGTGGGGCTGTTGTAGCCCCATCCTGTGTTTCTTTGTATCGTTTTATTCTGAAGGGCTGTGGTTTTCCTTCCACATAGCTTTGCTCCCCCATCAGTGGAAATTGGATTGACAGATACTATTCTAACTAGTGAGGATTTGGCCAGTGTCAAGGACATCATGGACAGGGTGTTGGATTCACCATGTGCTGAAAAATGATGAACAGAGCTGGTGTACCAAAAATATCATTAGAGAAGTAGCTGTTCTCAGCTTCCTAGTTTGTTTTCACTGCCTCTCCCAGAAATAACCAATTTAATTGGCTTGCACAGATGGCAATTAGTGCCTTGCCCCAGCCCAGCAGTGGCATTGTCATGGTACGCTTCTCTTCCTTGTGAAGTAGAAACAAGGGATTCTTGGTTTTACGTGCAACAATTTCTTGGTGATTCTTTGGTATGGCCTTAGCAATGTTGGTATTTTTGAGCCTTCCCTTGAGGATTTTATCAGTTCTCTCAAACGTCCTGCATTGTACATCCTCAGTATTGTACATGTCTTTCGAGAGGTTTGGCTTAATGAACAGAGGAGGGAATTCAGCATTTTGAAGGTGTGGAGTTAAATGTGTGGTAGTGAAGCATGAGCATGGTAGCCAAGGCATTCAGAGATAATTTGTTAATCTTGAAAGCTGTCTGAAGTCTGTTTTAAACGTGACTGCACTTCACACTGGCCTTTGTTGAGCTTCTAAATCTTTGTTTTCACCCTGTAGGTTGTTGGAGGCCATACCACCCTCTGCAGTAGACTACTTCAGAAAACCTGCTCAAGAGCTCATAGATGAAAAAGGGGCAGTTGCTGCTCTGGCTGCAGCTCTAGCCCATATTTCTGGGGCATCTTACATACAGCAGCGCTCCTTACTCAACTCAACTGCGGTAAATAACGTTATTCCTGCGTTAACGGGAACGGATAAATGCACTGCTTGTGTCCAGTCCTGGTGTAACATCTTTTTCTCAGGTTCTTTCATTAGGGTTTCTGAACTGTTATCCCCAGCTCCTGGTTTGTTGCTTATTCCTTAACTGAAATCAGCTCTTGCTGGCACTCTGCAGGAGACCAGGGGAACTCTAAATCAGTTGGTGAATTTTCTTGTAATGAGAATTTAAAGAATTTATCAGGAGATCTAAATGACAGAAGACTGATACTCTAAGAGAGTTTTAACTAATGACATTTTACAAGCTAATAGATTGGTTCGTGCTATTGTAGTTTTCCAGGAAGCTTTTACATTCCTGTAATATTTCAAGTAAGTCTCGCAGGTGATTACCTGATTTCAAAGAAATCATGACAGAAAAAAAAGTATAGCCCTTCCTTTTTCTAATGCATTTAGGGAGATCTTGGCCCAATTAATTGCATGTTAACACAGCTTTGGAAGTGGCTAGTGACTGGACTGTGCTTCTTCTATCAGTTTGGGGGTTTTTAACCCATTTCTAGCGGTAACTTTCTGTATGTGTTGAATAAATGTGTTTCTGCTTCTGTCTAAAATACAGAAATGTTATTTGCCTTTATATCAATGAGCAGTCCTAGGTTATATGGATGCCTTCAGCTTCTTAGGAAGCTTTTAGTTCCTTCAATTTTGGGAAGCTGATTTCTTAGGATTAAATACTATACAATAACAAGTTACTCCATAGCTCATCAATGAGTGAGTTACAGGCTGTCTAACCACATTCAGTCTTGTAAACATTTTTCTTTTGTATCTTGAAGGGCTTTGTGACCATGGTGCTGAAGTGTTCAATAGAAATGCATACCATGAGCTATGCCTGGCGAGGACTAAAAGAACAGCTTGGTGAGGAAGTAGATGCCAAAATATCTGCAATGCGCTTCCTCAAGGGGAAGACGGTAAGATGGCTCAGCCTTGGGGAAGGGGGGGGTTGTGTGCATATGGCCAGTTTTTGCAGTGATTGAGGCAGGAGTTCTGAAGTACCAGTCTAGAAATGTTGATACTTCACTCCATCGTTACTCAATTTCATTTCTCAGAATATGGTAACCTGTCACAAGTGTCCGACACCCCCCCCCCACCCCCCCAAAAAACCCCACAAACAAAAAAAAACAACCAAAAAGTTTAAAAGACACTTACTTGAATGGAAAAGAAAAAAAAAATTGTTCCTAAATGATAATTTAAAGACTTCTCTCCTAAAATAAAATAATAAAAAGCATCAAAAAATATTTATATATAGTGGGAGTGATCACTGTGACCTTTATTCTTTCATTGTGAACTCATGCTGACACTACCACTGCACTGCAGAGGCAGCTGTAAAATGGGGCAGTGCCTTACCGCCCGGCCTGAGGAGTACAGCATTCTTCTGTCAGCCTGTTTCCTGACATGTCTGACACTTGTCTCCTGGGCAAGCGTGTACCCAGAGAGCTTGTGATGCCATATGTCTTATCTTACTTTTAAACAGGCTGATTGCAGGCAATGCTGCTGTCAGCAGAGGGCACTAGAATTTGCGTTGCATTTTCAGCTTTTGCGTTTTAACTGCCTTTTTTTTTTCTTCAGCTTATAAAAAGCTTCCCCCAAAAGACCATGATTTCTTCCATTTCTGGTTTCTACACTTAGTGTGTATGAGCAGTTGCAGGTACTGCCTGTCTGGAGTGATGTGTCTCTGTTCTTGGCTATATCTTTGGAAAGCAAATACTTTTTTTTTTTTTCTGTTATAGGGGGTGTGCTTTGATATCCCTGTTGGCGAACTAAGTAACATACAGGTATGTTTTCATAGCCAGAAGTGGCTTTGGAACCTGGTGATTTGAAATTTGGTGGTTGACTAAAACGTTGAATATGGGGTGGTTTGGGAGGTTAAGGTTTGTGCTTTAATAAGGGCGTTGCATAGAGTTACTAGAGCACAGCAGTCATTGGAAAATACCCTGTCACTTATCTCTCAGTTCTCATTATATTACCTGATTTTATTAAAATAAATCCGGTGTTCTTTGGCTGCTCTGGGTTTTGCCCTCTCCAGTGCATTTAAGAGTTAATCAGTTTTCTGTCCACTTCATCACATCCCTTTGTGATTGTCACAAGACAGCGAGTTGTCTCCCAGGAGGGATCTGCTGACCTATTTCAGCAGGGGTGGGATTTGTCTAGAGATGCCTTTGCATTCAGTGCTGCTTTTCATGATAGAGGGTGCCTTGGTCATGCTTTCAGACACCTAAAGTACTGTTGCATTGGTCTTGTTTAGGAACGGTGGAATGACACCAGGCGCTGGCAACTGTCAGTGGCAAAGGAATTGCCTGAGCTGGAAGACTACTCCCAGGAGACAGGAAGAGGGTCCAGCAGGTTTGGAAACGGGAGGCAGGGCCCCAGTGGCAGCTTCAAGAGAAACAACTGGTTTAAGAATGGAAACAGAGGACATGATTTTAACAGGTCACTTGACTGACCTGTGGTCAGATCTGGGACTGTTCTGATTTTTATTAAAAAGTAAAAGCCTGTTAGGCATTCCTCCTTGTCTTTATTGCATGATAAAGGAGCCTGTCTTTCAGGATGGCTAAAAATCACATTTGCAGAAACGACTGTGTTTTCGGAAGACTTTTATTTTTGCCCAGCAAACCATCTGCTTTTGTTTTCCTGCTGTTAAACACCAAAGGTATCCCAGGGGGCAAATGTGTCACTGGAACTTGCTGGAACAGCTCTGTGGGGGATTGATCCTCTTCCAAACATGGATAGTTACCGCACCCTGCCTGCCTCTTCAGCATCCCCTGCATTAAAAAAATCTGTTTCTAAAGAATATATTTTTTGGAAAAGCAAAACAAAACAAAAACCCCACAAACAAACAAAAAAAAACCACCAGGGAGGGAGCTCTCGTCACTCTTCCTTCAGAGCAAGCGCCGTTTGCTGACTCTATGCTTGGTACCGTTTGCACTCAGCCCCCCCGAGCCGGGCTGTGGAGAAAACCGCTCGGCATTTGCAAGGGCAAGAGCGGGGAGCCCAGGCGGTCCCCTCCCCGCACTGGCGGGAAGGAGGCTCCGCTGCGGCCGCCATGGCGGCGAGGCGGGGGGAGGGAAGGGCGGGGATGCCCCCGCAGCGCGGCTCTGATTGGCCGGCGGCGTGTTTGGCTGCGGCGCGCGTGACGCGTGAGCGGCGGACGAGGGAAGATGGCGGCGGCCGGCAGCAGTTGGGCCGCGGTGTGCGAGAAGTTCCGCACCGCTCGCACTCTCTCTGCCGTGGAATCGCGCAAGGACCCGGAGACCGAGCCCTACCGCTCCAAGTACAGCGCCCGGGCGCTGCTCCAGGAGGTCAAGCAGCTGCTGAGCGCGGCCGAGGAGGGCGGCGAGGCGCGGCTGCTGGCCGTGCGGCGGGCCGTGCTGGAGTACGAGCTGGGCGTCAATCACACCGACACCGAGGAGCTGTCGGCCGGCGAGGAGCACCTGCAGCGCTGCACGCAGCTTCTCCAGCCCCACCGCCTCTCGTCGGACTGCATCTCCCTCTACATCCAGGCCCAGGTGGGCTGGCGCTGCGGCCGGAGGGGCTGAGGGCTCCTCCTGGGAGGCGAGGGAGGGGCGGGGCTGTGTCCGTGGGCCGTGCAGTGTGGTCTCTGCAATGGGTCGCAGAAGCATTCCTGGCACTTAGATCTCTTGCTGGGTCTGCCTTGTTTAATAATAATAAACACCAGCAATCCTGGTGTTTTATTTCTTGCTGGAAGAAATAATTCGCAGGTTGCAGCTGTGGAGAGATGCTGTTCTGCTTTAAAGTAGCTGCTGATGCATCTGGGCATGCAGAGCATCTAACAGTGTGTTCTCTTAATAGGAATTGGGTATTGACAAAGCAGTGTGCTCTCCGGGATAGACTGAGACAGAGCTTGTAAGAACTGAGCAAGAATAAATTGGTAGAGGTCCTTGGGATGTCCAGAACTTATTTGTGATTTCTTACCTGTCATTTATTGTCAAAGTAAAGTTGGGAGATGCTTTTATTTATGCAATATCCTGAAAAGGTAAATTGTGCACAAAGGTCGACACTTGTTCACTTTTCATTCTTGCCTATTATCTCTTAATCCATTATATTTTACTCCAGATGAGTAAGTACATTTTTGTAGGGTTAGAAGTAATAATATTCACCTCTATTCTGAAGAAAGTAATACTGTTAACAAAATCAGTTCTTGCTATATGAAGATCTGCCAGTGCTCAACCATTCCATCGTGACAGCTGGTGGATAGATGTCTGTCTCTAGACTTTAGTTTAAAAAGAGCAGTTATTTGATGTCTCTGTCAAAAAGGGCTGTTCTAATTAGAAATTTAATTGGAAAAGGCTTGGTAGTACTTTCTTGGCAGACATTGCAAAATTGTCAAGGAATTGTGTGTTCATGTGGAAAGGCACGAAGTGAACAGTGACTTGTCTTACACTGGTTAAATTAACAGAGTTATCTGGAATTGTGAGGTTTCATCTGCTGGTTGTCCTTCAGTGTGATGGTTTGGGTAGAATGCTGCAAATCTATTACACGTAAGATTGCTCAAGCAGCCAATGAAAATAAGGTAACATCTTCCCAGATCGTGTTCCTGGTGACTTGTTGCTTTTATGGCTGACAGCCAGGGATTGCACTGTGCCTTTGAACTGGTGTGTTGGAAAGCAGTACTCTCTTTTCTTTAAAATAGAAAATCAACTCTATCCCAGCCAAACCCAGCCCAACTGGGCAAATGTTTGTATGTTTTTTCCTGTTTGGAGGCCTTTAGGAAACAGCAAGCTAAAAGTTTCTGTGTTCTGCGAGTGAAGTGCTGCGGTCAAACAGTGAAAAAGCCAGTTGTTGTCTGGCGCTATCATCAGGCATACGGCTCAGTGCATGGTGGTAAATGAACGTGCCCCTGGCTTTCCATCCCAAGAGCTCTAAAAGGCTTGAGTATTTCATTAAAACCATTTCTGATCTAAAAGCTGTAACTGTCAACAGTGGCTGTACTTCTCATTTTCTAGGATGTATAAAGTACGTTGTCACAGCACTGACTTGTATTTTCAAAGAAGGAACATTTTCCTTCTGTGTCTGCTTGTGATTTCTGAGTTTCTGCATAAGGATGTGTGTCACAGTTTCTGTCTAATTAAATTTGGTCCCTTCTACTGCTTGGCCTCAGGCAAAGTATTTCTGTTCATAAACATCGTGCTGTGTGGTGTTTTCTTACAGAAATAATACAATAAATGGAATGGAAAGGAATGGGGCACAGGGCTGGCGCCCAACCACACGTTCTAGATCTTTTGAAGGATTTTTTTTTTTTCTTTTTTAGCCCTAGTGGATTTGGTGACAACGCTGCCTAGGAATTAAATTAGCACATCAAACATAGATTGCTATTAATACCTTTGTCTTGCTGATAAAATTAGAGGTACTTTCTGTAAAAGGTGGGTTCCCAGATGCAATAACCTTACTTTGTACATTGCTGTAGTTTAAATTTAGAGGCAGTAATCTGTAGCTTTTGTATCTTAATGCATTTTTGAATTTCTTTGTTGTTGGAAATACACAAGCATTCATTCCTAGCATATATTTTTTTCCCCACTAAATTTTTCTGCAGAGACATGGTGACAAATTTCTATTTCCTTGTCTCTTTTTTTTTATATTTGTATGTGATATAAAAGGTGCATGGATCAGATGCAGAACATACTGTGTGAAAAAAAAACCAAAAACAACTCACCTTGTTATTTGAACACACCAGTCCTTATTTAGCAGAGTAAACACAGACAGTTAAGTTTGTGAGGTGACTTTTCTACATATTTGCCACTGTGTGGGAGCCCTCCCTTTTGAGCAACTCACAAAAAAAAATGAATGGGTGCAATTTTTGCTTTCTGAAATCCATTGTATTAGAACACGTACCTGTAAGGATAGAGACTAATAAATTGTTGGGAGAAAATGTGTAATGTAAATAGAGCATTATGGGAAAATAACAGGTTTGGTTTTCCTTTACCTCTAGAACAATCTAGGTATCCTGTGGTCTGAAAGGGATGAAATTAAAACTGCGCAGACTTACTTGGAATCTGCAGAAGCCTTGTATAATCAATACATGAAAGAGGTACTGTGTTTATTAATATTGTGGCTGTTAGCACTTACATGTGAGTTTTAGTAATATTTGGGGGGAAAAAAAAACCAAACCACAAACATATGAAGGAACTTGAGTTTCTGTGCTTTACCTTGGTTGCTGCAATACTTTTGGAAAGTGATATGACTTGTATGGGGAGCATGGGAAGAGGCAAACTAGAGGAGCACTTCTTAATTTCAAAATGGGCTTACTCAGGAAAAATAATTTCGCTTAAAAATAATGGTCTTTTTTGAAAACTCTTTTGAATCGATCATCCAAAGTTGAAGCCAGGTAGAATTTGGCTTTTAATTAAGATTTTTCTTAATCTTTATCTCAGAAATGCTGTGAAATGTCAATCAGTTGCTTTCAGTGGGAAAAGGAAACAAAATGGCAATACGTGCATGGTTTGCTCTTGCTGTGCCCAGTATTGCCTAGAGACAAGTATTTATGCTCCATATCCAAGAGGACAGTCTTATAAACAGCTGAACCTCTCCTGCATATTAAACAACCTTTTGAGTTGTGGATTCTGCTGTGTATTGACAAAGACTCCCTTGTGCTATTAGTAAGCTCTTTGCAAAGCTGTTCCTAGGCTGACTTGTCTCAGGGACAGTTAGTGAGTGTGCTAAAAACATTTATGGCCTTAAAGGAGCAGGATCTGTGTCTCAGGACATCTATAAAGGTTGGATGGAACTTACTTTCATTAAATTACAGTTCAGGTTTTAGATGAGCTTGGTTTATAGCGCAGATTATTCTCAGGGAAAGTTTAGAATGGGTTGGTCTTTATTGGTTTGTTACCATATTCCCACCGTTGTAGTCATGCTGGTCTACAGTGACAGGAGAGGTGGTGGATCCAGAAAAAAACCCCCACTTGTGCTGGAAAACTTGTCTGCTTATTTTCTGCTCTCTGGATCAGTTGGTCTAAGTAGAGATACTACATTTATCTACAGACCCTCTCTAATTCCTGATATAAGCCTCGCATATGAGGAAAGGCCAAGAGAACTATGTTTGCTCAGCCTTGAGAGAAGAAGGCTTAGGGGAGACCTTATCACCGTGTTCCAGTACTTAAAGGGTGGCTACAAAGAATTCAGAGACTCCCTTTTTACAAGGAGTCAGGTCAAAAAGAGATGGGGTAATGGGTACAAATTAAAACAATCATCCATTGGAATAATCTCCCCAGGGAGGTGTTGGAGTCCCCAACATTGGACGCTTACAAGATTCAGTTGGAGAGAGGGTCCTGGGCCATCTTGTCTAGACGGCCAAGAATGCACGGGTCAGATGATCCTTGAGGTCCTTCCAACCTGGTACTGTAGGATTCTGTGGTACATGCAGGCAGCTGCGATGCCGTTAGCTGCCACAGTGCCTCTAGAAGATTCTGGCCCTTGCTCCAGTGATTATAAAATGGAACTAGTACTACCATATATTTCAGTAGTTTAAACAACACTACCAAATGCCTCACATTTTTTATGGACACTTCTACAACAGTTAATTTTTGTTAGTAGCAGCTAGTCAATATTTCTCCTGAGGCTTTGCCGCTTCACTCCCTAGTACGTATATGACTGTCAATAAGCCTACATCACACTATTTGTCACATTTTTTCCTCCAACATTTTTTTATTTGGCACTTGTATTTCAGGTCATTATATAGTCAAACATAGCTATGCTGAAATACTTTTTTATTATGACTATTCTTTAAGGGAACTAAGGTAAAAGACTGGGTTTTGTCACTTTGGATTTGCATCACGTTTCTTTGAAAATACTGAACTGTATTTGATGTTATCTACAAAGAACTAACAAAATTTAAAAAAAAAAAAAACCACCCCAAAACCCCAGGGCGTGGAAGAGGTTGTGTAACTGCTTTATGGTTTATAAAGGGGACTTGAGTTCCTTGCAGTGGTGTTTGATCTTCAGGATTTATACAACCGTGTCAACAGTCATCCTTCTTAAAGCATGAAAATGGGAATATACTTTTCTTAACAAAGCCTTCCTTTCTGGGAATCTGTCGTAAACCTTTCATGATTGAGGTGTTTTCCTGAACTGGTGAATTTAGTTGTTTACTAACTGGGTCTAGTTAACTTACAGATGGGATTTGGGTTATTTTTTGTCCCCTAAAGCAACTAGAGCAAAACCCAAGGCAATTGCAAGAATAAAATTATTTTAATAGAGATAAAAATTCCTTTTGCTTTCTACTCCTAAATCTTTCTGAGTTTACATATATTTTTATCCCAACAGCCTCTGGGGGGGAGGGGGGAATAGCTATTATAACAACATTTTGCTACTGGGAAAGCTGTTAAATGCAAAACAGTGAAAATCTGAGGGTGCTAAACTTCATGGGCAGGAGCTTGGACTAGTAAGTCCACTTGGAAAGGAGAATTGCAGAGCAGTTCCTGGAGATAATGAAAGGTATAAGGCTTGAGATCAGAGGATAAATCTGTAGGTACAGGAAGGAGGCAAGGGTTTTGCTTACTGTGTCATTTCAATTGTTTTCTTCTCAGGAATAGCTCTAAATCTTGCCAGAATATATCCTGTTAGAAGGTTTAGGAGCCTTTTTAAGATTGTAAGCCTTTGTATCTAAAGAAATCAAGATGGAGGCCTGTAAATTCACACCTTAAAAACTAATGAGGTATAAACAGAAACCCCTGAAGATTAAAAGATCATATTAAAAAAATGTACACCTCTCTGGTAGGTTAAACACACTCTGATTTGTTTGTCAGTGCCTGTTTCAGACCCATTTGTTCATCTTTGAAGATGAATCAGAAGTTTCCCTTGAAAGCAAACAAACAAATCCACTCAGGATGATTTTAATGAGAAGTAGGAACTATAAGAATGTTTTATTTCCTGTGAAGTGAATACATTCTTCACCCTTGCTCCTGTTCCTGCCCGAGTCTACATTAAGAAAAATGTGTATTTGGAATGATATTTATTTGCTCCCTTACTTTTTTTTTCTGGGCTAAAAAATAAATGGGGTTAGGAAAGTTGGATACTAAACTGGGCTCTGTCCCTAGCAGATGTGCTGAACGTCCTTCAGGATGCATTGTCTCATGGCAAAAAAAACACCTCTAGAAAGACGCCTTCATTTGAACTGTTAAGTTATTCACAATTACAAAGGACATGAGATCTGCAGAGACTAATAAAACTTTGCCACGAGCAATGTTGATCTGTTGGGCCTGCGAGTTACGCTGACTCTAACTTTATTGACGGTTGTTTTAAGGCAAGGTTGAACAGAGCAATGCTGAAAGATGTATAGTTGTCTGTATAAAGAATCTGACAGAACTCATTGTTTAAAAACCCCAAAGTAGTTTATTAATAATTTGCATATAGGTCATGCCTTATATCAAGTTTTAGGAGCTTCATTCTCCAAAAACATTGCCCGTTGTCTGATGTGTGTATTTGAGTAAATAGTCTTCTCAGCTTGTGAATAAAGGGAGTTGCTTTACAGGGGTAAGTCTTTACAGCAGGTCTGCTGAGCACTCTCTGCATGGGATGTACTTTGTAGTACTTCCTGCAGGATGTTGCTAATTAGCACAGTTGGGCAAATGAATATTGCACACTTGAAGGCACATATAGTGTTAAATTGATGGTTTAAGAACTGTTATGTTATTGTACAAAATGAAAACATCCAGTTATAGTCCTGTAGAATCCGTGCTGAATATTTCTGGTGCAGACAACATGCATTACATTAAAGTATGTAAGCAGAACCAAGCTGAAAAGCTTGTAATTCCAGCTGAAATTGTGCCTTTCATCCTCCAAATCTCCTGAGTTTTGTGGAATTGCTCCAGAGAGGTGACAATGAGATAGGTAGATATGTTATGTGAAGTTTTGTTGAATCTGGGATTGAAAAATGTCAAATCATCTGCAGCCAGAAGAGGGAGCACTATGTTACAAAGAGAAATGTGGTTTATTGACTGTATCGTGTACTCTTGAAGGATGGAAATCCTCCCATGGATCCCAGCGAACACTTCATGGCAGAAGAAGAACAACTCACAGACCAAGAAAGATCC
This sequence comes from Megaceryle torquata, assembly GCA_024611175.1. Classification (NCBI taxonomy): domain Eukaryota; kingdom Metazoa; phylum Chordata; class Aves; order Coraciiformes; family Cerylidae; genus Megaceryle; species Megaceryle torquata. The sequence continues at coordinate 13,771 of JANIJG010024991.1, read as the reverse complement.
AAAAGGTGGGTGTGTAGCAGCATACCTTAGATTATGATTCCTCTTTTTTTTTTTTCCCTTTTCTTCCCCCCCCCCCCGAAATGTATCTATTTCTTTATTTATTTATGAGGTTGTATTTAGGGATAAAACAACAGAAGAAATCTAAAGAGACTGTTGCTTTTTTCCAGGTTTGAAAAAGCCTATACACATACTCTGTATTATCTAGCACAAGTCTACCAGCACCTGGAGATGATTGAGAAGGCTGCTCAGTATTGCCATACGACTCTTAAACGCCAGCTTGAGTATTGTGGCTACTACCCAGTGGAATGGGCACTCAACGCTGCTACTTTGTCACAGTACTATCTCTCTAAGGTAACTTAATGTTTTCCTGATGCAATTACATCAGAAACATAACTCTAAAGTAAACCAATCATTTAAACCTTTGTGTGAGACAGGGCTCCATGTCAAATGAAAAATGTAGTCCTGTAAAACCATGATTTGTCCTCTGGCATGAAGCATCTGTTAGTTTTTTGTAAGAGGAGATAGCAGCTTTCCTGGGGTGTTGTGGTGGCAATGGGAAAAATGAGCGAGGGTGTAGACATAAGATCTCTGTAGTTAATGAAGTATCAGCAGTGCTGTGATACAATGTTTGTAACTAAAGCTTGAAGGTTATAATCCCTTGATTTGAAATTTTTCCGTATATCGTTCTCTTACAAGAAAGAGTTTTGTACTCTTACCATAAAGAGATTAAAACCAAAAATATCCGAGGGCCAAGGTTCTGCACACTGCATTTCCTATAAATTATTCTTCTTTGTACCTTAGCCTGTGCGCAAGACTTGAGCCTGTGTGAAGTTAAAGGGAATATGTGAAATGGTAGTTGTTTGCTTCCACACATCTGTGTCGACTCTAAATAATCTCCCGTGTTAGGAAATGCTTCAGCTTTATTTAGGAGTTTCTATATTCCAGACTATTCAGATGCTTTTTCCTGATCCTTAAAAGACTTCTGCTGTACCTAAGCTGGCTAACGCTGACTGCAATAGTAATGCATAATGCCCATGTATGTCTTTGATGCATTGATAGGACTAATGCACTGCCAAATATGAGTAAAGCAATCTAAATCTGACTCCTAATGTTGTCTTGTATGTCCTGCTCATTCTGACTAACACCCCATGATACAATCTTACCACAACACATCACTTCCTTTACTGCAAGGAAGCAATAGTAGCTTAGATGAGAACAGTGAAAACATTCACGATGTACGTATCCAATATTAAACGCAAGGTTTGTTGTTGTGGCTGTGGTAGAGAGAGGGTGGTTGGTTAGAAAATGCTGTATTCAATGGTAGATGTGGAAAAAATGTGTCTTTTCTTCCAGTGTTCAGGGGAGTATGCTCCAGAGGCTTTCATTTCTATCATTTCCTTTGTTCATGTGCCTTTACTATCTGAGGTGAGGGGTTTAGCCAAGCGGAGAGCAGTGCTTGGGCTGATTATACCAGTGATGAATGCTCCCATTTCTGTCTCTCTCAGCAATGCTTTATGGAGTCCCGGCACTGTTTAGCAGCAGCCAGTGTCATCTTTAGCCAAGCTGGACAGCTGCCATCTGCTGAAGACAGTAAGTGCATTAAAAATTTTCAAGATATTACTGTGAATTAAACATCATCAATACTTAATGTTAGAAGCAAAGTCTCACAATACAAAACTTATCCCAGTGTGAATTTTCTAAAGTCTTTTTAATTAACAATAAAGGTGAAAGTTCCTAAAGAGCTGCTGCTACAACAGATTAAGATTGGCTGTGAGAAAAACTCAAGTGCTTGTTGCTGGTGTTTCAGAAACAGGGTACCAGAATAAAACTGAAATTTAAAACAATTTCAGTAGTGGCTGTGTCTGTTCACGCATTTGTCCTTCTGCATGTGTGTAAAATGCAGCTCACCTTTGCTTCTCAGTGATCAGAGGGTAACTATTCAATGAACCAAATCAGACGCTTCCTGGGAATATCTTTAAAAGAGAGAGGGAAACTGCAGCTTTTAAAAGCCCCATCCTGAAGGTACTTGTATTGTCTTCTGTTGCTGGGTACTGCAGTCTCATTGACAGCTATTTTTGGATTTGTAGCTGCTCTCCTTGTTTTAGGTATCGACACAAAGGAATAACTCCGCAGGTCAGCATGAAGATAAATAAAAGAAACTTGTCAATAAAAGAGAACTGGCCACAGTTTTAAGGACCTATGATTATGTGATAATGTCAGTAGTCAACAGAAGTCCTCTGTTTTAGGCTTAACCTAATGTACAGCATAGCCTTTTACATTCTGTGTCTTGGGCTGCTGAAAGCTGCAAATCGATAGAGCTTTAACTTTGGAGAGTGAGCAAGTGCTCAGGACAGCTCCTGTGTGAATTCAGAATGCTGCCTGCAAACAGCAAATATTTGGTTAGCTGTTTAGAAGACAGGCTCTTTAATCCACCCACGTTGTTATTTCAGGTGAAAATAAAACGTGAATAGGCACAACTGAGTTCTATTTAATAGAACTTCAGTGAGAGTTCATTAATTGCTCTTAGTATTACTGTCAGCTTAGAAATACAGAACTCCACGTAGTTGCCTTTCTTACTATTTAAGTACTTTGAGGATGATGTCCAAAAGTTTTCCTGTTTCAGGGAAACAGAGCTGTCAAGAGTCAGGTTATGCTAAGCTGTTAGGCTGTTTGAAAACAGGGTTGTTTTTTTTTTTAATCTTATGAAAGATTAAGTGGGTCAGAGTTAGTATTTATGGGCTTCCATAACTACCTGACGGCACAGTCGTCAGAGTTCATGAATACCAATACTTAAGCCAAAAAATGAAATTTGGTTTTGGTAGGTGTGTAGAAACATACAGTCAGTTATGGTCTCAAATTCAGGTGAAAGTGGTAGGGAATGGTAGGTAGGAGTCTTATTTATAACTGTACTTTATGGATTTCTTGTGTGATTTTTGGTCACGTCAACTAACTTCTTTCTTGACTTCCTCCTAAACCAAATACGAGCAGTGATATTTGTGTTTGTTTCAGTAAACATTTATCCCATTTCCCCTACCTTTTCCCTGGACAGAGAGCTGGGCTATGCACTTGAAGATCATCATGCAGGGAGATCTAACTTGCAGAAAGACTAATCCACAGCATCGGTCGCTTTCAAGCATATTCATTTTATAATGTTAGTCAGAATATAAACAAGCACAGATACATAGTAAAGGGGCCTTTTCTTAGATTAGCAACAATTCCTATTTCTTTAAGAAGAACAACTTGATTGACTCTGATCTGGAAGTTAACAAACACAGTGAATCTGAGTCTGAACGTGGCTTTTTGTTTGGTGAACAGCAGTGACAACATCCCCTTGTTATTTGGGTTACTTGCTGCCTAGAGGCTGTGAAATGAGTTCTCTTTGAAATCTCTTCTTTTTCTGAAAACCTTATCTTGAGACATCAGTTGTGCCGCTACTTAAGATAGCGGGGAGGCTGTAGGGAGAAGAATGCAGAAGTGGTTAAGCTAATAAATCTTATAGGTAGACTAACTAAAGGCAGTTTCCCATTTTTGGTAGCAGGTCTGGGACCTGTTGCAATACAAATGCCCCCTAATCATCCTCAGAAACAATTACTGGGCAGGCAGCTGAAGCTCTAAAACCAAATTACGCCGATTTCTTTCTCTTGTTACAAAGAGACATGAAAACGTTTTCCAGCTAAACACCTTCAAGATAAAGGTCTTTTTAAACATACATTATGATCTCTTTTTTTTGAAGAATTCATGCATGACAAATCCTTGTTATTCTGGTAGAAACCCATACAGATTCACAGTATTATTATATAAACTAACACAGAGAGCATGTTTCTGTCTAACAATGAAGAAAAAATAATTAAATGCAAGCAACATGTTCTTTGCAAGCAACATGTTCTTTGCATGTAACGCTTGAAGTTCTTGCTGGAGTGCTCAAGCTCTCTTAAAGTTTTTTGAAGTGTTATGTCCATTGAATAGATGAAACGGAGCAAGACCAACAGGACCTTCGACAGAGAAAAGCTGAAATTGCAAGATGCTGGATTAAGTATTGCCTGAATCTCCTGCAAAGTGCTCGGAAGTTACTTGAGGTAACAGAAAATCTGTTCTGTAGCTATCATTGTTTAAAACCAAACAAAATCTGTTTGTAACAGCAATCAATTCATAGTTGGTAGCAAGTGATAAAACAGTTGCCCAATGAATCCTACCATAGATGCTTGCAACGTAGCAAGGGTTCATAGTATTCTTTGACCTTAATGCAGCACTTTGAAATAATCACGGATAGATCAACTCTGTAGTGCGATCAGTGCAGCTTGTACAGCAGCTTCACAAATTTCACTCAGTTTGGCAGATTGCCTCCTATTTAACTGCTTGTAAGAACACCTTAATATGCAACAGCTTTGTGTGCTGGTGTTCTCATTCATTTAAGGGTTTGATTCAGTCAAGTGTTCATTTCGTTCAAGTGTTCATTCAAATGTTTAAAACTTGGCATTTGCTGTAGCTCTGCAGGAGCAGAGCCTTGGTGCTTTACGTTTATTGTTTTGGCTGTATAGTCTCATAGGGTAGGGAGACTAAATTACCTTAGTCTTATATTTTTACAAAATTGAGAAAAAAATTTATGATGTTTTGTGAATGCCAACATATCTTCTCATCTGTCTCGTTGCTAACTAGTTTGTGTCTCAAAGGTAGCTCGTAAATAAAATGATTCAGTGTAAGTCTCTTCGTAAGCCATGTGCTTTTTTAATTAGTATGCTTTGTCATTGCAGGATAACATAGGGGAGCTGGATCCAGACAGGCAATCGGAGCTTAAAGCCCAAAGGAAAAAAGAAGAGGATGAAAAAGAGAAGGGCAGGAAAAAAGTTGTCCTTTTTGGAACAAGTGATATATGTGATTCTGTCTTAGCCATGGAAGAGAAAGTGAGCAGTGTATATCCTTTAGATTTCCAAGAAGCCAGAGAAATCTTCCTAGTTGGTCAGAACTATGTTCAGGAAGCAAAAGAGTTCTTTCAGGTTGATGGTTATGTTACTGACCATATTGAAATTGTTCAGGACCACAGTGCTTTGTTTAAGGTACTTGCTTTCTTTGAAGAAGACTATGAGAGGCGCTGCAAAATGCACAAGCGTAGAATAGACATGCTGGAGCCTATATGTGCAGACCTGAATCCACAGTACTATCTGTTGATTAGTAGGCAGCTTCAGTTTGAACTAGCTGACACCTATTATGAGATGATGGATTTAAAGGTAGCTATTGGTAACAGGTTAGAGGAGCTAGACTCCCACACAATTAAAAAAATTAATTCTCTGGCTCAGTTAGCAATCAAATACTATGAACTCTTCTTAGATTCTTTGAGGAACCCAGATAAGGTGTTTCCGGAACAGCTTGAGGAAGATGTTCTTCGCCCTGCAATGGTGGCTAAATTTCATATTGCGCGACTGTATGGTAAGCTTATTACTTCAGATAGCAAAAAGCAACTGGAAAATATGCAGACATCATTGGAATATTACACATTTCTGGTAGACTATTGTGAGAAATACCCAGATGCTGTCCGTGCCATTGAAACTGAGCTAGAACTCAGCAAGGAGATGGTGGGTCTTCTTCCAACAAGAATGGAGAGGCTAAGAGCAAAACTCTGTCCATTTATATAAATCCTTGCCTTGAAGGAAATGTGCACTGTTAAAATGGTATCTGTCAAAACCAGTGCTGTTGGACAGCTGCCATACTGACTGCTAGACCCAAGGTGTCTGCAGTTCAGCAGTCCACCGAGAGCCTGCAGTAGTATAACGTGAGAAACTCAGAGCTCTTCCGTCCAGTAGCTCACCCACACTAATGTTTTAAACTTTAAATGTGAAGTGAATGTCCAGCTAATGCTTTGTATTGTTTGCCCTGTATGTAAATATAAACCTTTTCTCCCATACGGTTTTCCCTTTGGCATATGTTTCAGTTTCTAAATGTAGTGCTGTATGAATACTGTTTCTTTTAAAGATAATTTGTTTCTCTAGGAAAAGTTTTCTAAGAAACCTCAGGCATGTTCTTCCATTTAGAATTTGTTTTATCTCTTGTAACCTTTGTCCTCAGTAAACTATATCTGTGTGAAGGGAACTTTATATTATTTTCAATATTTATTTTGTATATTGCTCAGTGGTTTTTTTCTTCCCCCCCCCCGTTAATCAAAACCTACTTGACAGAGGCTCAATAAATGGACTAGCTTGGCTAAATGTTTTTTTCATAGTCCTTAGAATCATTTCCTTGTAGTGTATATTGCATCTTAGTAAGACACCACTTCGGCCACAGAAGTAGTTGTGAAAGTGTTTTCTTAGTGAATATCTCCAGTAAAAACACAGGAGCAACTGGAAGTGCCAGAACGTGGTAGAATTCTGTGCTCTAGTGCTCCAAACAGTTGCTGAATAGAGTTTAAAGGTCTGGGATGCCATAGTGGCTTCTTACCTTACCAGGAGCTGAAAGGGGCCTCCCTGAAGTTGCCGTAGATCCCAGCACTGCCAAGGTGCTGTTCAAAATCTGCCCGTGTGCCACTGATTGCTGACTCCTCTCTTAAAGTTGTCCTGATTGTCATTCAGGACCTGCTGATCTGGCAATGTTTCTGGTCTTACACAACCTCTTACCTTTGCCTTGTTCTAATTTAGCTACCTATTTACTCTTTATGGAAGACCAGGCTGCATTTCTGACACAAAACATACCCAGAGGTTGTTTTTCTATTTCTGGTGTCCACAGAAGTATTATGAGCTGGGACCCAGTTTAGATAAAATGTAGCACATTGTCCAACTGTGTTTTAAGAGGTGACAGTCAGAGATGCCAAGGAAGATGTGGAAGATGAAGGGACAAGATGACGGTGTGCGCGGTAGTGTGCCACTCTGTGCGCCAGCAGTCTCAGCACCATCAGGTCATGGGAACGTGTTCACAGCCATAGAGGGCGTTGAAGGAGAATAGTCAAAACAACTGGATTCTCAAAACCATAAGAAAATGAGGGGGGTGTGTGTGTGACGGGATGACATTAGCTTCAAGGGTGTGAGGGGGAAGCATGTGCAAGCAAGAAAGCGTGTACATCTTAAACGTGTGGTAAAATGTCTATCTTGCAGAATTCTCAGCAGAAGACTTCTAACCACAGGCAAATAGGTCAACAAATACGTCCTGGAAATGAGCAAAACTCAAAATCAGACCAACTACCTGCATGCATATAGAGTAGGGGAAAGAGTGTGTGCATATGCGTGTTGTTCCTGTTTTACTAAATAATTGTCTAGTCAGCCTTTAGGAGTTTCTTTTCTGCTGTCAGATGTTTAATTCATTTTTTCCCATGGCCAAAGGCAGGGCAAACCTTTGTTTCTCAGTATAACAGTTCTCAGGGGGCTGTATTGTGGATTATTTTTGTTTATGATTTCAATTAAAGCTAGTGTGCACTTTTACCACAAACTCATAATTTGAAAGTGAAATTTTTTTTCTACTAACTTGCAGCTTCATATTCAAGTAGAAAGCTTTTTTTTTTCTTTTTTTTTCCCCGAACTTCAACATTCCACCCTTGAGAAAATTTCTCAGAGCAAGGATTGGCTCCTCAAACTTAGTTTACTTGTAATTTGGGGAAGGATAGACTGGGCTATCCCAGCATACAATTTTTTTTAATTTTATTTTATTTTCTGTGCTAGACTTCAAAACCTGGTCTGAAGCAACTGTTAAAAGTTACCTGCATGGTAGGCAAAGCTGAATAAAAGGCACGCATCACCCTGCACCTCAACCAGCAGTTCTGTGCAGGGGATCCCCCTGAATTCACTGATCTCCTAGTAAGAAATCAGCAGACAGGCAGGGGAGGGTCTGTAGTTAAGAAGTCCCAGAAATAAGAGGGATTGGAGCTTTTTCAACACAGCTGTGTGGTTGGTGCTGTGGTTTGGAGACCTCTCTCCTCTGGGAATACCCCAGAACACTTCATCTTTGCAACTCTTCTTAAAAGCTGAGCAGTACAATGCACAAATGCACTTCATACAAATGCATATGGTGTTATAGAAACCAACGATGCCAGTGCTTCCTCTCCTATGGTAAATGTTCAAGACTACGACCAGATAATTGTATGTTATTGCTGAAGACTTTATCGTGCCAGATGTTCAGCACAACACATTATGTTGTGGCTCTTTTAAGGCGTGTCTTTTTAAGGAAAGCTTGAATAATTCTCGTTTGTCCATTTTGAGAGAAGTAAGATTTTGTATTTAGTAAAAAAAAAAAAAAAAAAGGAGGTGGGGAGCTTGTTGGATTAGGCAGCAAAGCTCCCTTCAGGAATGTTGAGTTTTAACTGTAAAGTATGTGTGAGGTCAGGCATTTATTTCGAAGATTAATTAAAGATTAGGTTCCTGTGAACTCCATTTAACCTGCATTCCTATTCCTTTTTGTATGGCAAAAAAAAAAAATTAAAATCTTCCAAATGAAACCTCCTTTCTGTTGTTCTGCTGGTTTTTTCTTCTTACCCAGCATAAAGGAGCAAGGTTTAAGAGAGCACACATATGTGTTGAACTGGCATTGGGTGTGAGATCTGAACTCAGAGGCTGTAACTTCAGCGTACTTCTTAAAATAATGCATAATACAAGAGGTAATTTGGTTTGATTAAAAATACACTTTCATTTTAATTTAAATGCTTTTAATTTTCATTCCAGCTAAAAACATGGTATGTGCTATGAAATGGGCTGATGAGGAAGGTTGTGCTGTGCTTAAATATGTCAGGAGGGAATGAAACGGGTGCCTTGTTCTCAGTTTCTCCCTGCAAGCCCATCAAAGGAGGCTCACTCTTTTTTTTTTGTTTTTCTTTTTTCCCTTTGAGGGGACCAGACGGGAGTAGAGCAGCAGGTGACGACAGCCATGTCCTTTGCTGTTCAACCCTCTTAAGCCAGCTGAAATACTGGGGGAAGCAGGCAGAAGCGAGTCCCTATTTCCCCTTCACCGCAGGAAAGCAGCTCCCTGGTGTTGCAAGGGGAACAGCGAGTGGCAGTTGCTGCCTTGCTGTGGCAAAAGCAAAAGGTCCTCAGGCTGGTTGACTCTGTTCACCCGCCTGAAAGCTCCTCTGTTGGGAGATTTGGTCCTGCCCCAGCACAGGCGCATGTGGTCATGGTGAGGTAGAGAGTTTCCTTCTCTGTCTGCAAAACGGAGATGTGTCGGTGCATCGGTGCAGCGCTTGCACTGGGTGTGATTGCTGCTGTGCTTCCACGTCCGGAAATATCGCAGGAGCCCGATTAAGCTCAACATCAGACAACGAGACACAGATCTTGTTACCACGTGGCTTTACGCATCTCAATTCTGTTTGGTGTTTTCCTGTTGCTCAGCACTGAGAGAGCTTTAACTGTGTGTTTCTTCTAAAACAGTGAGATAGTTGGTGTTACCTAGATATTTTTTGTGGAACTCTTCATTACAAGATGCCCAGAAATAGTCCTGTGAAGGGGGACTTAGACTGGCAGCTCAAGCGGCCAACCCTTTGTCAGTCTTGAACTTAGAGAACTGAAGACTGCTATGTTAAAATCAAGTGCGTAAAGTTGTGGTGAGAGGCATTTGTCAACTTTCTTTCCTCTTCAATTGCAACATCTTTGGTTACTTTAGAACTCGCCTGAGTTCGAAATGACTAATGCAGATTTGAAATTTGGTTTGAAAACTGTTGTTAGGTACTTCCCAGGAACTCTGTCCAAAGTGCCTGCTAGCACTTTTTGTAATTCCGCAGTTTGCCGGGTGGTTTTTAGCTCTTCCCTGTCACTGATAGATGTACAGTCAATGGTTTCCTGACAAGAACTATTTGTCTGGCTGCCTTTTTCCAAAGCCATTGTTTTCAACTGTCTTTACAGCTGAAGATCTGGATGATGTGCCACAGAGGCTGTTTGGCTAAACACAGCGTGGTTTGTGAACATACTTGCCTTCAGAATGGAAAATGTCCATCGTATCAAGTGTTTCTTCAGAGTGACTGGTAACAGTGTGGTCCATTAATGTCAAATACCTTAATTAAGGTGTTCTTAGCAATGTTTTAAATGTTTAGTGCCTGAGATTTTGGCATTTGGTACACACAAAATACTTAGTCTTTTTACATGCTCGTTGTCTCTGTCAAGAGACATTTGTCATCAGACAAGGATGCAAGGACTTCACTTTTTAATGCAATTTTCTGCTGAAACAAAGAGGAATTGGATGAGTGATTGAGTGAAAGATCAGGGTGGGCACGTGATAGAGTGAGCTGGTGTTAGTCACTGAATGCTGTAAGAGGTGTGTAAGCGCTTGCGTTGGGGAGCTACTCTGAAATCTGCATTTGAAATGCTGAGGGGGGTGGAATTAACAACATGATTTCCTTTACACTGCGTCTTGGAGGGGAGGAAGAGCAAGCGGTTCCCAGGTGGGTGGTGGGGTCTCAAACTGCTTGAAGTGTTAGCTGTGGAATTCCTTCTTCATCTCGGGATAGCCAGTGGGTTCAGCAAACACCAAAGTAGTTTCACAGCAGCGCACAGAAGGGATGCATTCAGGTGGGCCCAGAGTGTCCTTCCACCAGAAAGCCAGGATTTTAAAAAACAAAACAGAGGTGGTGACACTCTGGAAGTGATGTCTGGTACAGACAAGGAGACAGAAAGGGTGCTGCTGGGTGCTGATTGCCACTGCATGGTCTGCAAGCAAGGAGGGAACAATAAAGAACGACACCTTTCCATTAAGTTTACTCTGAGCATGAATTACTGCCTGATGATTTGTGCACAGACACCTAGGGCTGATGTGTGCCATGCACTGCCATCCATCCGTCCTGTCCACATCTGAAACTCCAATCCTTTTTAACATCTCCATGTCCCTTACATTGTTTTCTTATGGCACTGAGCTGCTGGTGTTACATAGAGCTCATGAAATCACATACTTTGCTCTCTACCATAAAGTCAGAAGGCATTGTAAGTGCAAGGGTCTTGTGAGTCTCACCTCCCTTGTTGGCCTACCCTGGCCTCTCTGCTGCACTCTTTGCTGCAAAGGTTATGTAAGATGAATCTTGACCTCAGGCTTTGGCTTTCCCTCGAGACTGACCCCTATCTCAGTCCTCTTCTGCACAAGAGATGGAAAAAATAGAGCTATTCTAGACCCTTTTGAAGTTAGAAAAGGCAAAAAAATGTCTTTTTTTCCTAATTAATGTAAATTGTGTTCTCTAAAGGGATGTCCTCATCTTGAAATCCCCTGCACTGCCAGGGGCAGAGCAGCTTCAACAGCACCACGGGCTGTTTCTGAACCCGAGGGACAGCAGTTTTGGAGTGTGCTGCTTCATGTTGCAGCAGCATCCACCCTGAGAGCACGGAGCAGATCCTTCAAAAAGGGCTCGGAGAGTCTCCTATGGCAGGCATGATTTTCATGGCCCTCCTCATTTTTCTCTTCTGTGTGTCATGTGTCAAAACAAAATGATATTTCCACTAAAACACACATGCTTAAAACTAGCTAAAAAATGACCAGCTCCTTTGGTCAGTAGGAAATAAATTTTAAAAAAAGCCCGTTCTCCTTTAACCATAATTTCATCTCTTTCCCAAACAACTCAGTGGTCACAAAACTGTGACTGTAAGTAAAGGGTTGTTCAACTGGGGCCCAAACACCTGCTCTGTTCCACTTTACACACAGAATGGCAGAAGAGGATCTGGTTCATAAGGAGACCTCCCCAGAAGTGTCCATGCTTCCCATTCCTTTTCATCTTCCCAAACTGACTGCTGACCTTTCTACCTGCACAGGGTGTGAAGTTTTAAGGGGCACTGCTGGTGCTTGTGCTTAGAAATAGGTTTGTCTCTGTGTGGGGAGTGGAAGCAAAGTGAGCTTCTTGGGGTGGATCCCTGGGGGAAGAGCTCCGGGTTGACAAAAAGCATTTAAAAGCTGCTGAGGAGCTCACTGGTGTGAGGTTGTCCTGTACTGGAGAAACCATCTTATGGAAAAATAGCTGTGTCTAATACCCAGGTCACTGAGTTCAAAGTGGCTCTGTATGTGGCAATGCCCCCTGGTTTACAATGAAAAGACACTCCTGGAGAAGCAACAGACTGTTCTCTAAAGCATTGCACCTCCCACCATGATGGAAAGATGTTTTATTTCCCCTGAAGGGCAGGCCTGTTGCTCAGTTAAAGTTTTTGGCAGAGAGGAGATTGCTGATGAGCAAAGGCAACTTCCTGTCAGTCAGCAGCTGAGTTTGATCTTGATGCTGCTGCAGCCTTCTAGCAAAGATCTGTCCCTGTGTGCTTGTTGATCTTCGTCGTGGGGAAAAACACAGTTGCTCTTGTGTGTGATCTAGATGGTAGTGAATGTCTGATTTCTATGTGATGCACATGAGCATCAACAATTTCTTGCAATGAATCTTATCTTCACTGGCCAGGTCCCAATACTGGCCTTGGAGGCAAGAGGTGATGGCACGTGAGGCTGAGGGATGCCATGTTCTGCACTGCTGTGTGTGCGTGATGCTCTGGGTATGTGGGTGAACACGGGCCAAGCACTGAGCTCACATGCAACCCACGTTAAGAATTGTGATGTTTAACGAGGCAGCTCCTGGGTACTCTCTGAGATGGATCAATGTGCCCAGGGCCTGGTGGCTGTCCAGGTCTGACGGATCTCATCCACCTCAGCAGCGAGTGTTGGGGATGAAATCTCTTCTGCCTTCCCAAAAGACAAGATGGGCAAAAAAATTCTCCTCATGTTCAACCCAGCTGCCAAACGCTCTCCCCTTTCCTCAGTCTGATGTCTATTTTTATTTCTGTTGCCATCATTCTCTCTTTGCCTTCTTTTCCAGCTCTATTCGTAACAGATGTGGCCTTTTCTGTACAGGTTGCTCCCCAGAGTGGTAACCTGTACAGAATAACTTATTTCCACTTTCCCAATGCAGCAAATAAAGAGCTGAGCATCACAGGCAGGGCCCAGAGCTTCTCCAGCCATCTTCTCCAGCCGGCTGTGCTGCCCCACTGGGGAGGAATGTTTGAGGGGTTCAGGGGTCATCTTGGATCCTCACCGAAGCCAGGACTGAACTCCTGCTGGTCAGGTCATGGGAAAACAGGACGCCTGAGAACAGTGGCCCCACAGCAGTTAGGGTTTATCTGATTTCTGAGCTGTTATGAATGAGAAACTTCCTTATCGGGACCCCCTCTCTGGACAGATATTTCCTTGCCCGTATGCCTCCCCGATAAGCACTGAGAACGTGGGTGCATGTGCATCTATGGGACCCCATCAGCCTGGCTGGCTGCTTGTTGGAAATACAAGCTGTAAAGTAAACCTGTGCTGCCTGGTGAGGAAAAGCAACACAGAGCAGCCATGCATGGCTACATCAGACTGCTCCTCTGGTCTGAGCTGCTCCGGTAGCATTTGTCTGGGCTGGAGCAGGGGTTGGTGTCCACCAAAGAATTGGCTGAAACACTCCCATGATGCCCCTCTGGGTTACTGAAATGGGCCTGCTTGGAATTTTTTTTGCTCTACATCCCCTGCCCTTAGCAGCAGGATGGATATCCCCATACCAGGCATTCCTGCGCTGTAGTCCCCATTTAGTGATGTTACTAAATTACTTGTTACTTCTGAAGCCAACTGGGAGATAAAACAGCCTTGAGAATATGACTGAGGAGCAGCTCATCATTTTGAATTTTTGAAGTATTTATTATAACTTAGAGGCTACTCACAGATTTTTCAGGCCTATAGTGAAGAGTCACTTGCCAGGAGAAGTTTAGATTACCTGTCAAGAAAAATGTCTTCCCAGCAAGGGTTGTCCAGGCCTGGCCCAGGCTGCCCAGGGCAGTGGTGGAGTCCCCATCCCTGGAGGGGTTTCAAAGCCATGGAGATG
>JANIJG010024989.1:74125-98539 GCA_024611175.1 Megaceryle torquata | reverse complement strand
TTCTGTCTGTCTGTCTATCTATCTATCTATCTATCTATCTATCTATCTATCTATCTATCTATCTATCTATCTATCTATACACATGCACATCTCCAGTGTCTTTCCTTTGATGATTTCTGTACGGGCTGTGTAACACTGGTAAGTCCCTCACGTCTTTGATTCAGTCTTGGGAGGAACTTAGCAAACTGGCCCTACTCCAGCAAATGCACAGACACATCTTTAATGTTTAGACACGATGATATAATTCATATGCTTAACTTCCAAGGACATGCCTCTGTGTTGTGCTGGAATGAGGCCAGGGTACTCAACACTTGCCAGGCTTGAATCTTTGATCATAGTGCACACTTCACTTTGTATCAAAACAGGATGGTTCCTTTTAATCAAATGGAGGTTTTGACATTTTGTTTAGCCACATTTTATGTCTGCAGATCTTAAGATATTTATATTTTTTTACTCTATCATGTATTAAACACTATTTCTTTTCCCACAGGAGAAATTAAACACTCATTTTTTTTACTAATTTGTCTACACAGTCTATTAATAATTCAGGAACAAAAATCTCAGTGGCACCCAATAAGAGCTGTGTTAACGTACGATGCCTTTTTCACACCGGCATGAAAGCAAGATAGTTACTTTTCATAAGCGACTCCCACAACATGTTTGTTGTACAAATACTGTAAAAGAGAGCAAGTTAATTTCAAAATATTTGCACCACTGAATGCAGCAGAGCTGGCAGACTCTATGTGGGAAAACGGTGCATGTGCAGCACAGAGGACAGAAAATGTATTTGGAGAGGAGAGGAAGTGACATGACCACGCCTTAGGGAAAGATTATAAGCGTAAAGGTAGCTGGGGGAACTGAATATGGAGGTAGTAATTTTGTTTTCTTAGAGAGAGATATGGAGGGGGAGGGGAGGAAGGCAAGCAAATAAACAAAACCCCCCAAAAACAAACAAAAAAGAGGCAAACAACCGAAAAAACCCCACAAAACAAAACCAAAACCAAACCAAGCCAACAAAAGGAAGAAATTCATGGAGCTACCTAAGTGAGCAGAACCAGAGGGACTCTTCTCTCCCACATCATCCCTGTAGTGTAGAACTCCATTGTGAAAGGGCTAAGAAACAGCCCGGGCATGATTTGGATAGTGTGGGCAACATTACTACAAAAGAAGAAAAGAAACAAAACCCAAAACAAAACCAAAAGGGCTATTATTGTACACTTGGAAATGCCCCTCAGAATTGTGTGTCTATAGGTATATAGGACCACAATACTGTAACAAGGATTTTGGAGAGCTACAGCAGGACAGTGGGCAGAGCAAGTCCAGGGCATAAAAAAAACCTGTTATCTTCAGTCTGAGGCAAACAAAGCTGGTTAAGATTTCTACAGAGGGAGGGTTGGTTTAGTTAGTATGTCTGAGATCTCATGCAGAAACAAGCGCTCACATCCTGACCACCTACAGTCTGCAAAGCTCTAGATAGCAGAAAAATCACAGGGAGAGAAGATAAGGACATGGACAAATGCTCTGGCAAAGGGATAAATAATATGGTCTCTGATCTAGAAGGGATGGAGATAAGAGCAACAAAAGGACTAAACAGTTATGAGCTGTGGAACATAAAGAGGTCTGGGCCAACTGTAGAATTACCCTTGCTTTGTCAGCTCTGCTGCACATTGCCTGGAACAGGGAAACTGTAATTAAGGGACATGATTAAAAACAAAATAGCATCCTACTGGAATAAGGTAATATGATCAACTGGAGCCAGGAACTAATGGAATCAAAGCAGACAGGGAAATAAGGGACCAGAGACTAGAGAGTTGAGTAACCTCTGTCTAGAAGCATTTCTGCAAGACTGAATTGAGAAAGACGACAGCCCAAAACCTTAACTAAGTAATGCACCAGTACCTGTGTCCGGAACATTAAGCTTCTCCTTTCTGTGCTTACATTTGCTGACAATTTTGTGGAATAAGTTCTTTTTCTGAGACTGGAATGAACCTACAGACAACATTAATAATACATACTTTTAATCATCAGTTTTTAAAAAGAGTACAACAGTCACAGTACGTACTATACAACCTCCCCTTCCACTAATACAGGATGCCATTTCATGGGGAAGCACAATACCTGGCCTTCTACCAGAACGGATTCTGGAGGCTTTCTGCAGGCTGTACTTCAACCCATCAGCTCCCCATGCTTAAGCATATACAAAGAATTTTGGAGCGTGATGACTTTAAGAAACCTTAGCCATACCATAAAACAAGGTGTTTGCTCACTTATTTAAAGATATGCTCTGTTTGGCATATGTACTGGGTTTGGCTGGAATGAAGCCTTTCCTCATAGCAGTCTGGATGGTGCTGTGTTTTAGACTGGTGACCCAAACAGTTTTGGTAACACACCAATGTTTCAATTGCTGCTTAATAGTTTTAACAGAGCATCAAGATCTCTTTCTCACTCTGCCATCCCAGCAAGTAAACTGAGGGTACGCAAGAAGATGAGAGAGGACAGAGCTGGAACAGTTGACACACTGATCAAGAGCTATTTCATACCGTGTAACATCATGCTCAATAATAAAACAGGGGGGGAAGTTTTCTACCAAAATAGTCACTGCTCAGGGACTGGCTGGGCATCAGTTTGTTAGTGGTGAAGTCTGGTTTTTACGTCACTCATTTCCTCCCTTCCTCTGCTTCACTTATGAAACTGTCTTTAGCTTGACCAAAAAGGTGGTTTTTTTCCTTGCCTTTGCCCTTCCAATTCTCTCCCCCATTCCACTGGCTCAGACTGAGCAAGCAATAGGCTGTGGGCTTAACCTACCAGCCAGGGCCAACCCACCACAGCGTGCAATAGTTACCTTTGCCAGTTTGATGGCCAGAATTGAGTTTATACTAAGTGCAGAAGTAAAAGCTCCCAGTAGAGGAAGGTAAGGTTATGCCCACAGCCTTCACTAGTAGTAGTCAGAAAATATCTTGCGTGACACCAGACCACAAAGTTGTGTCACTAGCATCAGGACACTATCCTTTGTCCCACTGAGTAAACCATGACAGAACAGCAACATAGACGTAACAGAACCAAAGATGAAACAGATGCATACTCTCTACACTGCAAAGCCGTTTTTACGGAGTTACTTTTCAGAAGCTGCACTTTAAAAATCTGATTTCCAAAGATACTCCAGGCAAGCAAGTCTTCAGGCTAGATCGGTACAGACTGGCCCAAACAGAAGTGAGATGCACTGCAGGTGACAAGACAGCTTATAGCCTAACAAGAGGGTGTTCTTTCCATCTGCAGTTAACTTAGGACAGGATTTTACCCACCACAAATACACAGCTACAATCACATAGCAACATGTGATTAAGGTAAGCTTACATCATGTATCTGCAAGTTACCATCACTGGTTCTCCATATGCAGGGAAAGGAGGAGAAAAGGAGAAAAAGCACATGCAAGAAGGATATAGTCTTGTAAGGGTAAAACCATTCATAAACACTAGGCTGTTTGTATAATGCTGAAAACTACTAAAAGCTAAAACCCAGCCAGAAACGTGTAGAAATCTTAAAATATTGTACTGCTGGCTTTGTGGCTCACTGCTTCTTGGTTTTTTTTACTTCTGAAGCTATCTTTGGGGAAAGATTAATCTCCCAAAAATCTAGAGGTCAAACAACAAGCCAAACAAATTCCATGCAAGAAACCACCTGAATAGCTTCACCAGAACTTTTACAGAAAATATCAGGAAGCTCAATAGAAGAGGCCACATTCATTCAAACTGATTCAAGTGTTGTTCTGTAAATTTGCAATACTTTCCTGAGTATCAGAGTTGGATAAGCAGTTTAATGCCAGTGCAATAAAAATGCAAAGCAATTTAATTTTCCCTCAGGCAGGCTGAGGGAAAGCCTAAGTGAAAAATTTCAGCTTTTCTGAAGACTAAGATCAAACACTTCATCTGCATCAACAGAGACAAGTCTTCCCACAACAGTTTCACATGAAGACAGAGGTACGTAACTAGATGATTCTTGTGACATTTTTCTTACTACTTTTTAAATTAGGAAATTTGTGGTTTTTGCAGGTGTTCGAAATAAGCAACACTTTACACAGCATCACACAACTCTCCATTTCTACAGCTCAGCCTGCACCCTGTAGACCATTTCAATCAGCATCTTAGACAGTCAGTGTCAGAAACTCTAAGCAGAATAACTGAAATGAAACGCTCACAAAAAGATGACAAGCACTGCATGAAGAAGGAAACCCATGTCTTTAATCTCTTTTTTACCATGCAAGGCATCTTTGTCATAAGCTTGTATCTGTGACATGTAGGTACCTCCAAAACATTTACCACTTACACATAAAATTTTGTTCCCAGATGGAAAATCGAAGGACATTGACTTCAGTGGGGCCAAAAGAGAAGCTGCCTTTTCATAAGGAAGCTTCCAATTTCCTTCCCTTTTATCTGTTATTCCTGGGAGACAGAGCCTACTGACACTTGAGTGTCCCTCAGCCATAAATGCAGTGAAAGAGAAAATGGGCTAATAGCTAAATAGGTCAACATGTCATACTCAGAACTGGAGAATATAGCTTCTGACTCCACGAGAAACTTCATCCACACTCCCAGCCTGAACTACCTCACTGTTCTTGGTGAAAAGCCACACTGCAATCACTCTCACACATAGAGAAATTTGGTCTAGCAATTACTGAATAGACTACCTGGTGGTTCTTTGAAAACAGCCACATCCCATCCTGCCTCTAGATTAAGGCCTAGAACAGTGAACTACCAAATACAGTATGTTTCCATGGCATATCAAGGTATGAAAACCAGAGGGGTTTTTTTTTTGTTTTAATAATGGAAATTAACTGAACTAAACCAATGTGGAGAAGGTAAAATATAGTCTGGACCAGAGAGGACATCTGCATGTAAGAAAGGCTAAACAAGGGGCCATTCCTGAGATCATGGTCTGGGATAGAGTTAATATCTCTTTTCAGGCTCTCACTAGCAGGTGGCCCAGGGGCACAGCTTAGCCACCCTCACCCATGCAGGAGTTTACAGGTTGGATGGGTGGGCTACACCTGTTTCATGAGGATGGGAGGCAAGCACTCTGAAACTTTGAACAAATGCTACGTGTCACCACTGAATCCAGACAAAAGTCCATGACTGGAAAAAAACCTAAGCAACCTAAAAGGTTTGCTGTTAGGCACTGGACACTGGATGTGATTTCCTATAGAAAGCTGAAAAACCCCACCTTGTAATGTTAGTTTACTTGCTATTATACACCCATCCGCAAGCATAAAGTAAGTCCTTTCTCCTGCTCCCTGTCCTCTACTGGAAAAATTCTACATGGCCCTTCCTTTCCCAAGCATTTCAGCAGTTGCTGCAGGACTTAACCACCTGCTAATCCTGACTTGTCCATTGTGCTCACTGAGGGTGGTAGGGATTTCCTCCTGGGAATACTTACTACAGCAGCTGCTTGAGGAAGCAGCAGGCAAGAAAATGAACCCACCATATGTAATCACCCCTAACTGCATTTTGGGGCATATGTTCCCTCTGCTCTCAAAAAGATCCCTATTTTGAAGGGCCTGATCAAACAGAGAATAACATGATCATAACAAACCCAGGACAAACAGATTTGTCTGTGCATTTCTGCATCTCTTGGGAGGAAGATGCTGTCTATTTAGGTCACGTTCTTTGGAACATTATGCCATGCGATCTCCAGGCATTTGAATGCTTTGAACTGAGCCAAAAAAACCCCAAGCTAACACCAAGAGGAATGCCACACAGAAGTGTCCCTTTTAACCTTTCTAGTCCTAGAGGCCACACACACACACAATTTTAAAATAGTTGTAGCCAATTCCTTTCCCAAATAAAAGGACACTATGCATGCCTTTCCTTGCTTTCCCCCAATGAAAGCTTTAGTGAATTGCTTAGTGTGTAAGTGAGCATTTCTTCACAGCACAAGGCAGAAATAATGACTATGCCTGTTGCTCATTTCTGCATACGAGCAGATTAGTGACTCACTGCAGACTGCTGACTTCTGTGTGGTGGGATGTTCTGGCACATATGCCATTGGAAAGAAGGGAGGAAAAAAAAAAAAGGAATCAGTCACAGCTCTAGCAAATGTCAGAGCAGGCCATCTGCAGAGATTCAGCGTAGCTGTATTTTTCAGCCATTTTACGACATTATTATTGTATATGCACACTCCCAGTTCAAAATGCTTGAGGTAGAATTTGCCAAAGAACTGTGACTATTTCAATCCTGCTCTCACTAAAGAGAGACCCTGGTGGAGGCAGACTTTGGACAATTTGGAAAGCTCTGGGGGAAAAAAAATGCTCTCATTTAAGAAAGGGCAATTTTTTTCCTTAAACACATGGATTTGAAACAGCTTTCGCTACAGGGGTTTCAGCTGTTTTTATATGAAAAGGACTGGCTGAAGTGAGGACTGGACAATGGAAGGAATCAGTGGGCACTGACCCGCTCATTTTCCGCTTAGGAGGAACAAAACATCCTGGCTGTTTGAGTTAGGTAGCAGATCTGGCATCTTGTAAGTATAGCTTAATGACATTTGACACAAAAATCAATTTGGCACTATTTACTCCAAAATAAAATATATTAAGCCATACAGCCCTAGTCAGAGGAGGAGGGGCACGAGAGGAGGAAACATGCCAAAACTACTAACAAAAACATTTCTCCATTTTTATTCACCTAACGTCCTGGGGAAGTTTTAGTATGCAGCACTCCCAACTTATTTTCCAAATTTTGAATATAACTTAGTAGGCTCTGATCTGTGGACTGTACTTATCTGAGAACTGAGAGTGCCTGGGAAGTTTATGATCCTGCACAGGGTCATTCGGAAGAAGCAGGGAATGATTTCCAAGAGTGTTTACTAAACCTATCCCTAGTGATTACTGTCTGTTTTTTGGAAACATACAGAGGCCCCAACCACTAGCGAGCACTATTTGTGGTGGACATCTCTTCTAGTTACCTTAGAGACAACCCCAACAAAGAGCAAAGCAGGAGAAAACTCCACACAACGCAGTAATGCAGAGCACAGCACCAAATTAAGGCCTCCTACTTTCCAACCCTCATAAGACCATATTGATCCTTCACGGTTCATGCTCATCACATTGTAAAAATAAGAGGCTACTTTGCATAATTCTGATAGTGTAAAAAAGCCCACAATAACTCAAAAAACCCAGAACCATTCTGAACCATTTTGTACAATATGACCTATTAATTTCCTGCAATATTTGCAGGAGCCCAGTACTCAGGCCTGTACACTTAACACCTCTGGAGGTCAGTATTCTCTAACTGTCTTTGAACTCGTCACAGTTCACAGGCAAGCCAATGATGAGGCTGAATGGTCTGTCAGTATATCACAAATTAAACTGAGGATTCAGCTTAATGGATGTCTGGCTCAGCTGGAACAGTTTCCCTACTAAGCTAGTAAGCCAGCTTGTATGAAGTTCGGTTCAGGTCATTTCAAATCCACAACTTGCATCCTAATTTTAAGCATCCTAACAAACTAGAACAAGTTCACTTCAACTCATTGCCACGGAAAATTTACTTTTTAGCAAACTTTCTTTTCCAAAAGAAAAATGTTTTGTCAGAAAGTTTTGAGCTACCCCTTGAGAGCTGAACTTTACTCTCCAGGGAGCAGGAATGACTGACATGAGCCGACAGCTTGCCCAGCTAACTTGAGTGAATTCAACATTCAATTCAAATTAGGAGCAGATATCATTAGCTCCGTCTGGATTCAGTTTGCGGCTGCAGTTAGATGTTCACTACAGAAACAGCAGTGTCACTATCAGATATTCCTGCCCTGGAGCTGCTTGTTGCAACCCCGCAGTTCAGTTGGTGGAAGAGTTCATGTGACTGTTTACCATCTGCTTCAGTGCAAAGTCAGCTGGCTTAGTTTAAAGAGCCCTTATTGTCAGCTAGAGGCAAATGCTCTGTGGCCTCCTCTGCAGGGCTGTGCCAAACCTACTTACATCACGCCTGTAACCTGCCTGCAGTTATGTTTCTGACCTTCCCTTGAGACATGGTTGGATATATTCCAAAGCTTTTTAAATGATGCAAACAAGGATAAAAATTAAGCTCTCGTGTATGAACCTAGCCAAAAGCAGAATGCAGTCCTGGGCTACCTGACCAAGGTAGCATTCCAGTATGCCATTCCCAAACAACATAGGCCCTGAAAAAGTTTTAGACATACAGACATGTGAACAGATAAATACTGTAGCAAGAAATCCAAGGAGCTGCTATTGCAACTGCAACTGCCAGATCACAGTACATTAGGAGATCTTGTTCCCAATAGATGTTGCTTAATTAACCACTCTATTATCATACTGTAAAGCAGTTCATTTGTGCTCATTGAAAAAGTTCTGTCACAAAGGTACCATAAAAAAAAAAAAAAAGCATTTGAAGTCAGAACTCACTTGGTATTAGCAAAAGTCTAATTTTGCCAAAGTGACTGCTCCACATCTAATTATATAAATACAAAAATCAATACCAAAATTGGCATGCACTAGAAAAGAACAGCTGCTCAATCCTGCATACTGTAATGTGATTATTTGTGAAGCATTCAAAAGGCATAGCTCTAATCCGAGGTCACCTGTCTAAAATAGCTGTATTAAATCTGAAAACCTGCCAGTCAGTGGAACTACCATCACAGCAGAAAAAGAAACAAGTTTCACATTGTGGACTGTGTATAACAGGGATTCTTTTGAGCATAGTTTTGTCTTGTAGAATTACTGGTATGTTATTCCTTTTTTTTGTGATGCTTCTGCACTGCAGGTACACATCAGTATTTCTGTCACTGTCTAGGAGTAGTTTTCTCTACCATATTCTCACTTCTCTATCACCGCTGTGTCACCAGTTGTCTGTATATAAACCAGTCAGATGTGTCATAAATGTCTCCCTCCAGAAGCCTCAGCAACAGTTCTGGGTACAGAACTGGTTTTCCTATCTTCTAACCTTTTTTTATCATGTCAGGATATTTGTGCTCTAAACTTCATGAGGGAATAAACAAAACCAAGCAAACAAACAACCCCCCCAAAAAACCCCCAAAACAAAACACACACCAAAAAAACCAACCCACAAAAAAACTCCCAAACCAACAAAAAATAAACAAACAAAAACCCCCAACAAAATAAAAACAAACAAAAAAACCCCCCTAAGATTTTAACTCTAAATGTTTCATTCAGACATCTCTGGTAAATCCTGTTTTAATTTATAGAGTCTAAAATTACAGTGAATTGCAAACTGGCATAAAACTATATTTTGAAAAATGTCAAAATGTAACCTTTTGACCATCTCCCATTCCCCCCCCATTTTCTCCTGAGAAAACTTTTCACTGACATCACAAATATTCATGGTTTTAATACATTTTTTTTCTACGAGGAATAGATCTCACGTACAAACTCTAACCTGTTCTACTCAGCATGAAAATCAGGAGTCGAGAGCACAGTCAGAAAACTAACCCAGGTGAGAATTAGCTAGCTTCAGTATTAGGAGTAAGATTTATTTGACTTTTACACTTTTCACACGTAGCAGCAAAATAAACGTATACACTTCTGAGCTTGCCATAGCATTGCTGATGCTTAAGAATGCATTGCACATAGTAATTTACCTTTGTTGGATTTTGGCTGTTCAGATGAGCTGCTTCCAACCTTTCTCTTTTTCCTTGGAACAGCTGAATTTTTCCTGTCAAAGGTAATAGGACTGTATTGAGGGAGGCTGTTGAATTTCTTTTCAAATTCTTCTTCCAACTTTGCTAAGCTAAAGGGGAAACAAAACCAATCAAATTAAATGTAACTCTATTTTTTTCTGGAGAAAAAAAAAAGGTATTGTTTAGGAGCGCGTGTGTGTAAATACACACCCATCTACGGAGACAGAGGAGAAGAGAAGCACACACGCACTGTAAACATCAAACTAGTGTATATTAATCCAATTTTGGGATGAGAACGTACACTCCAGCTTCTGCATTTGTAACTCAGTACTAACTGATTACATTAGTTGCATCTATTAAAGTGAGGAAAAAAAAATAAAATCAATGTCATACTGATGACATTTAGCTCTGTTTCCTGCACAGATTCATAGAGGAGATTTGTCTGTTCTGTGTGGGGAATGAAAAAAGACAATAAAATCAATAAACAAAACACCCAATAAAATAACTTCACATAAAAGTCTTTACACTGGAACGAAAACAACATTTCAAACTAGAAGAAAAATGTCAAACTATTCAATCCTCTGGGTATATTCTAAAACCTGACACTTGGGGGTGGGAATGAGCTTTTTATTTGTTCTGGGGAATTATATTTTTCTCCCCTCATATTTTATTTGTTGCAAGATGAAAAATGCAACTGACTCATGATTTTGTGAAACCAACATCCCTCATACTTCAGCCCAACCTGAATGACTGTAACTAGATTACCTATGCTCAAGAAATCCACAGACATGGTATTGTTGTTGCCAACAGCCAGATGAAAACCAACCACACGAACAAGCCAGTATGGCATGGCATTTCTGACTACATGGCTTACATAAGCACTCTGTCCCAGCAAATTTTTGCAGACAGGCAGGAGCACAGGAAGGAATTGTGTTTTAATAAAAGGCAATGTGCACCACTAGACAGATTATAAAGAGCACTGCCAATGACATGGGAACAATGACATTTGCTACTCATCTTTATTTCTGTTTGCTACAGAAAACCTAAACTTGACAGAAGTCATCATGAGTGTTGGAGGGATGGTCCTTACACACAGTACACTTGGAAGTATCACAAAAAACATGGCATTTCTCTCTGCTCTCTCAAGCAGCACTTCAAGCAGACTGCATTCTGGAAGCTTTGGTACACAGAATGATACTTCATTTCATCTCTGTAATCGTTACTTCTTTCAGTAGCAATCTTCCATCTTTAACATACAGCTCTGGCTTTTGACATGTGTGCGTGCATGTGACACTGTGTGTGCATGGTGGGGTTTGGTTGGTTAGTTTTGAGCGTGCGTGTGCACCCACATGTTTTTGTTTTGGTTTTAAATCACAAGTATCTGATGTGAGTGGTGCTCGCTACTGCTACCTTTCTCTTCCATGCAGATGTTCCCTGCCAACCACAAAACAAAACGATTTTCTGCTCTGACAGCTGTCACGCAATTCCATCCCACCGCCTGTTGCCATCTACCTTGTTTCCTGGCCCAAGGGCATATGAGGGGCTGCAGCTCTAATTGCGACAGCCCAACCCTGAAAGCAGATGAGCTGCCATCCTGGCTAGTAATTTACAGCTTGTGTGACATCGAGGCAGTGGAGAGTGCTGCTATTGCTATGTAGGTGATTAATTATTTAAAATAAATAAATAAATAATTCACATTGTTATGAATTTTCAGAGCATCTTGCAGCCTGGTTAGACACGCGTAGCTGAGCCAAGGTCTTCGCACCGTACAGCCCAGTCCTGCCAGGCGATACCTGCAAGCAGAGCACTGCTTGGCAAAGGAGTGGGCTGCACGTGGACAAAGCACACCTGACAGGGACCACTGGGGAAGTGTGAACTGCTGGTGGAGAAGGCAAGAGTACACAGGGCAAAAGACATCATTCCAAAGGGGTGAGGGCCCTCTCCCCCTACACACACAAAATGAGGGCAAGGGGATGCTGAAGGGAGCAGAAAGAATTAAAAGGAGCAGGTAGAGGTAGAACCAGCTCTTCGAGTAGCCAGATCAGGTAGAGCAATGAACAGGGATAATGGATACCTTCTCCAGCACTTATGCTCCACAAGTTACCAATTCTGCCCTTGCAGAGTTCAGTAAGCAAAATACATTAATGACAGGACTGAATCAACGACTGAGATTGGCAAGTATGTATTTTCCCTATCCAGACAGCTAATGATGGTACAACAGTATTTGTCTAATGAATTAATTATTTACACAATTTTCCTAGGTTCTTTGAATTAATCATTTATAATAGGGATTTTTTTAGCTAGGAGATGCATTCAGTTTTCACACCATTAGGTGTGAGAAGTTTTTAATTTTAAATTAAAAAGGAATTGAAAAGAAAGATTGAAAAGTAATTACAAAACTTACATACAATGCACTAAAGTACAAGAAGCAATCCATTAATTTTTCTTGACTATTCCAAGCAAACAAGACTAGGGAGTTTTTAATCATTTTAATACTTCTACTAAAAAGTGAGCTGCAGCTAAATTTCACATAGACTAGGTTATATCACAAGCACACAAAAAATAAACTGATTACCATTTTAAGCACAAAGTGTGGAAAATCTGCACCTTTTAAATTCATTTTCACCCTCTGAGTTCAGATAATTGGAAGTCTTCATTTGCAAATAAGTATTAATGGCTAAGCAGATTTGACAACTGTGCCTGCAGTTAAATAAACATAATACACTGACAAAAATTCTTATTCATTTACTAGGAAAGTAAGTCTGTGTAGCCTTGCTGAATTTGAATGTGTTTGTAATCATTAATTATTCTTCTGATATATTTAATTTCTTCGTGGTGTATATGAACAGTTTAAACATCTTGTCTCTACAGTGGAAAAGTGATATATTTATTGTAGTTATTTGCCAATATTAGAACATTGTTTACTCTTCCTCTGTAAGCAATGTCTCCAAGCAGGCAAACAGATCTATTTTTTCTCATCTAATTCTATTTATGATGATTGAACACCTACACAGAAATTTAAATACTTCTTGCTCTGAGAATAGAAGTAACTCTCTCCACCACTTCTTGAGCAGGTAAATATTGCATGGGAATTTTTTAGAAGTGAGCAAATCATGTAATTCAAGTCTGTTTACAGTAGGGCAAACCAGGAAAGATCTCAAAGGAACAACTTTGGTATATAAACAACAGGTACCTAGAGCATGACTCAGCCCAGTCTGGTGATTTTCAGGAATTCTGTCTAGCTATGATTATCTGGGTGCTGGATGCAGTTCACTTCTCTGCAAAAAGGATGACTCACTCTTAAGTCACCATGCTGACCTAACTAAAACTTGCAACAGTGTTAAGTTGCAACTTACCCAAAACCAAATTCTTCCTTTGGTTTAGGCTTTTTCGGTTTTTTGTTCCCACTTGTCCCACTTTGGGAAAAGGCCCAGTTTTCTTCATTCCAGCATCCTTCATGATCTGAGGAGTTGCCTTTTCCTGAGCTTCTTTTTCCTGGGATGAAGGCAGAAAATTGTTTCTCATCTTTAGAAAAATGTGCCAAAACGAAGCAAGCTGAGAAGGAACTTGTGCACCCATTCAGTACTGCAACTTATAATGCTTGACCTTCTTGAAGGGGTTACAAAACATTTATTATTTTGAAATGGATAATGATCATATTGACAACTATTTCCACCCCCACCCCATTTTTTTTCTACTACCTCAAATGTCAGAATGTCTCAAGGAATAAAGTAGGGAAAAGAGACGATTAGATTTACAGTAATAAACATCCATAAATTACAAACAGCTTTTCTGACTTAACACATATATATGTATTAAACAGAAAAATACATCTCAAAACACAACACTGAAAGCTTCCAGAAATGATCTCAAATTTATCCTTCTACAAGGTAAAGGGTTCCTGCTCACCACCTACAGCAAAGCTAACAACCTAAGTGAAAGCACAACACATTTGCCTCTTGCAGTACTGAGAGCTACGCTCATAACCACAAGAGTTGATTGTACAGCAACAAGCTAATTATTCAGGCTTACATACAACACAAGTCCTGCAGACAACTATCAGCAGGCTGACAAATGAATCAACAAAGCCTTTGGTCAAAATGCTAAATCTCAGATCACGAAAGACAAAGGCAGAGTTTTAAGAATTTGTGAGGTAAGTAGGAATACACATGGGCCTGCTCTGGACCATGGAGTCTGTTCCCTCCATCCACCCCCAGCATCTCAGCTTTCCCATCACACACTGCTCAAACTCCAGCTTAAACAGGCACTTTTGCTCTTCCTCCCACTCCAGGCAGGCTTTTGCAGTACATGCTGCAAATGAAACACTCAAAGCCACTCACCTCTGTCTACATTAGCGCGCAAAGATGTGAGCATGCCCTCTGACACCAGAGTTTTATAAAGAGCACCTTTGCAAGATCTCTCCGATTTCCTGGAGCCACAGGTTTCTATCTTTTTAACACAGTCACTGTCCTCAGTTTTGACCTGTCCTGGTAAGCTTTGAGGTACCACCTCCTCTGTTGGGGTCAGTGGTTCCACTTTAATGTTATCAGAAGCCTCACATGGTACTTCCTTGCTGGTTGCAATACTAAGGAAATCGGGAGGCTTTGATTCTTTGGTGGTCTCTGTGGGTTTCTCTTTTGACGTTTTCTTCTCTTTCGATTTCACTTTTTTCTTTGGTGATTTAGTATCCAACACGTTTCCCTTCACATTTGAGATGGGGCGGGGTTTTTTGCGAGGAGTTTCCGCAAGTCTCTCAGCACCCCAGTCCCCCTTTGCAACAGCTTCAATCGTGTACATTACACTTTCAATGTCCGACTCAGAGGACTGCCTCTTTTTACAAGGTTTCTTGGGGGTCGATTTTTCATTTGTGTGCCGGTCCAACTTATTTTTTTTCTTTTTCTTCTTTATCTTTTCTGGCTTTAGCCCCAGGATATTCATGTCAGCCATTGAAAGCTCTGGAGAACAGCACACGTGATCCTTTGTGTTATTTCTCTCAAAAGGACTGTTTTCCATTGCAAGACTAGTAAAATCTCTGCATTTTGCAGTTTCTGCTTCCTCAGGTTTTGTCTCATCCTGGTTTTGGACTTTCTCTATTTCTGATTGTTCTACTTTTCCTTTACAGGAGTCTTTTATTGTTGTTTTTTCCAGTTCTTGTACTTCTGTATCCTCCGGAACATCCCCTCTCACACCTGATGCTTCTGCTTTTGTTTTTCCAGGTTCTTTGACTTTTACACCTTCTGAAGCAAGGCACATCTAAAACGAGTTTAAAAATAGTCCCATGAAACAACCAGCAACTGTTAACGTTACTTACCTACATTAACAGGAGCGTTACACAGGGAATCTCTTTGGCATCTTAGCTCAGGAAAGCAAACTATGCTGAAGGACAGTACTGGAAAACATGCTGAAGCCTGACTGAAACTGATGTGACACGATGATGGCCGAGGGCTAGAATAAGGCTGGTGGGTTCTACTGCTCTAATATAAAGAGACTCCCAAATGATCTCAGTGGTGTTTCCATAATCTTTTGTTTTACACAGCCTGGAAACCCAGTGCTATACTGATTTTCAGAATACCCTACACACAGCGGAACAATATAGTATCTCCCACTACTGCCACAAACAAGTTAGTTGAAATCTCACATCCATGCCCCCTTCAACTCCCCAATGCCCCTATATCCAATTGTTTCCTCCATTTTCCAAATGGCCCCACAGAAGGGGGTGAGATGGAAAAGTTAATTGAATCATGGTAATCAAGATTATTTTCCTTTACTTGAACATGCAAAATAATTTAAAAAGTAGTAAAAAAGCCTCCCAAATCTTTCTTATAATGTCACAGACTTATTTTGCAAACAACTGCAAAGCAGCAATGGTTGCCATGGTTTTCTCCTCCTGCAGATAACATTAACGGAAACTAAGGCCTTCATACTGTCTGAGGAACAGCAGTATTCAAAAAACAGAGCTGTAAAAAGGTCCTCAAACTACCCTGCTCCTGCATGCTCCTCAAACTACCAAGTCCTGCAGACTTGGGAGATCCTCTTGGTTTTGGGTCCCCAGGAAGCTATGCTGACAGTGCTACAGAGTGCAGTCCTTCTCAACACCAAGAAGCTGCACTTTGGAAGACATGCTTTCTTACTCCCCAAAGCTGAATTCCCATGGCTAACAGCCACCTGGGGCAAAACCAGATGGAAGAGGCTTGTTTTGAACAAGACATCAGGAGCTTCCCTATCCCACAGCTCAGCCCATGGG
Organism: Megaceryle torquata; assembly: GCA_024611175.1. Lineage (NCBI taxonomy): Eukaryota > Metazoa > Chordata > Aves > Coraciiformes > Cerylidae > Megaceryle > Megaceryle torquata. The sequence continues at coordinate 82,659 of JANIJG010024989.1, read as the reverse complement.
CCATGTGGTCAGTGTGGATGTACCCTCCAGAACACTGGGTTCTCTTTAGGTCAATTATAGATTTCTCAAATCAACAAGGCATTTTTGGCTTGCTAACAAAAAAATATGTTTTACACCAATATATGTATGAGTACACCACCATTGCTAGAACACTGCAGTAAATTTCCAAAATTCTTGCTGCACAGGGTAGAAAATTCTGATGTGGTTCAGGTCAAGACAGGCTGAGCACTGGAAACACTGGAGCTTGGGCAGCACACTGTGCATTACGAAGAGTGTTAAATCATGCAGAGAACCCTACAACTGTGCTGAGGTGGGTTCTTAGTACCAAGGTATTTCTGTGACTTTTTTTTACTTCACTGTAACATAATCACAGTCTGTGATTTTCAAAAGCTAGATCAATCTTTAAAATGGAAATCAATGGACAGCAAGCAATACATCTTCCCAATTCAACACACATACCCCTCACCAATGGACTTTTTTTTCTGTATACCTTTACTTCTGCTGCATTAGCCAACAGTACAGAGGGTTACAGGTGTGGCTACAAAAAAGTGACTTTTGTTTTGTGAGCTCTAAATAAACTTGTTATTCACAGTCTTTAAGACTGGGAAAGCTTAAAAAAAAAAAGCTTAGAAACAAAAGAAATATAAAATTTCTATAACAGGCCATTGATTTTGGTTTTAACTGTTCCCATAAGGAGGATCTACTGTGATTATCAAGCAGAGTTCCTACAGAAATTATTGACGTGTTTATTCCCCACTTAAAAAACCAAAACAAATCAAACAGTAGGCGTGAAAAGCAAAATTAAATTTAAGCAACTAATGACCTTTATCAGGACTTTGTATAATGGCAATACCCTAATCTGTGTAACAGACTAATTGAGCCCTCTCTCTCAACTCCTTGTGTCCCAGGCCAAACCAAATAGTCAAAACCTCACACCCTAAACCAGGGAATTGAAGAAATTTCAATGGTGATTGGAAAGTCTCTTTGCCACCAGGGACTAGTACTTCTCAGCTGCAGCAGAGACTCTCAGAATCCTCTAAGTTGATGCTAGTCTGGGGAAATCTTGACTTGTGGAACCCAGGCCATAATAATTTATGCTGCTATAAGCAACAGTGTAATTACAACTGTAGCACTGTTCTGCCTTCCAGACTTTGGCAATCAACGTCATTAGCTTCTCTGCCCCATTGCACCTCTGGTAATTTGTCACCAGTGTTTTAATATTACCTCTGCCAGCTGAAATAACGCTGATGTTCCACACTGCTTCGTTAAATCAGAAGGACCTGAATGGGAGGTACTTGAAGAAATCTGAAAAAAAAAAATCAGATGAGGATAAGAAACAAACAAACCAACATTCTTTTATCAGCACAATTCTTTTACATCTACCACATAGCTTTTGAATGAGTTGTTCCCTCCCTCTTCCCAAAATTCCTAAGATTATATACTGAAAAAGAAGTGCAGACCTGCGCATGCTGTTATAAATAAAGCCCTGCTCCACCACTACTCCAGTGGATAATACCACTGGACACTAGAAGGTATCTGCAGATTTGGAGATCTTGTCAGGACTCCCTTTGAGGAGTATGATGAACTGAATTATATGGTTTCTGACACATGAACAGCGGCTAAGCACCAACCTAAACCAGCATGCAACCCAGCTGGTGGGTTGAAAAAATAATTTCATTGTCATAGCTTAAAGAAGGTTACTCCTGTTAGGCTATGGCACTGCCTGCTGGTATCCTATAGGACTCAAATGAAAGAGATGCTATAAAACCAAAGTGAAGTAGGAGTCCTCAAGACTTTGGTAACATTTATTACTCCTCAGAGTATGAGAGGCTGTCTGGCAAGCAGGTGGCTAATTATTTGCCAGCATTTTTCCTGTATCAGGGTGTGATCTTCTGCAATACTTTAGACTGTTTCATATCAGTTTTGAGCTGGCTGCAAACAAATGTTCTTTTTCTAAACAAATTGAAAGTATCAGTCTTAGGATTGACCACTAGTATGAAGATGAAAATGTTCTATTTTTAAGGACGTATCCCATAATCTCCAATCAGGCTTGCAGATTTCTTACACTTGCTTCCTTGGAAAGAGATGGAGCTCTAGCGACTAGGGAACCAAAATGTTTATAACCTTTTGGCTCCCCCTATCTCCCCAAACTTAAGTTTTCATTGCTGTCAACCAACATGACCCCACAAAATCCATTTTGCAGAAATCAACCCACTGTTGCCATAAAGGAAATACACAAAAGAGGTTAACAGTGCTATCTCTGTCTCCTGGAAGCTGCAGCTCTTCACAGCATCTCCCAAGCTCTGAGCATTACATCTCAATTCTCCAAATGTCACTTATAGCCAAGTGTTGTTATTGCTGCTAGTGCTCTGCAGCAGTCATCTCCTTGTCTTGCAGAGGTGCTACACGCCCCTACCACCGCCTCCCTTCACCCTCGTGCCTTTGCACTAAAGGCTGAAGACAAAGCTTGCATTTATGCACAGCAAGAGACTCAGTGGAGCTGATCAGCAACAGTCTCCCAGGCTTCAGACTGTAGAGCAGCTGCTCCAACCATGTTTAGAAACTTAGAAATTCTCAGAATTTTTTAGAAGATAATTTAACCCACTTCTGCATTGCATTTTATTGCCATCTGTTAAATACTGTGAAGTATCAAAATGGAAGGCATAGGGAAGTGAGGTGGTAGAAGAAGAAGGTAAAACTGGTTAATCCACATAGCAGAGACAAAGAAGGGGCAGAGCAGTACGGTGGGCCAAAGCAGACAGGTTCCCACATGCCAGACCCCTGTCATGCCAGCAGCATGGAGACAGCAGTCCAGTCCCCTCCCGTGCACAGTATCTCTGGTTTGGAGTTACAGCAGCATGGCACAGATGTCTGCCAAGTTAACTTGCAAGCTTAAGACACCCTCAAGGTGATAATGAACACAGTTTATCTGGGATGATCCATACCAGGTCCTGATCTGCTCTCTGAAAACTTAGGCTGAATCTCTCACATTTTATTTATCCAATTACAATCCAACACTACAGAGAACTCCAAAACTGAGGGGGGAGGCGTGTGTGGAATAAGTAACAATTCAAACCAAATCAATAGCATTAATGTCCTAAAAGAGCTAGGGTCAAGGAGGATGTGCTTAGCACATCTGCCATGCTTTTCTCTGCTTGAAAAAGAGTCTTTAACATTCATTTTGTATATTAAATTAGGCTTGTAGGAATCCACCTGAGCAATCACCAAGAGAGATCACGGAAACCTGTCCAATGTGCAAATGTCATAGTGTCAGACATAGCTTAATTTTTTCCGCCAACTGGAGTACAAACACTGTGCTCCTGTGGACAAGCATCTGTCCTTCCACCAAACTAGGGCTTCACAAGCTTCACAGTCACATCACAACTTTTAATGCTGACTTCCAAAAGTCAGGCTGCACTCGACAACAGCTTTACTCCAGAACATGACTACTCAAAGCCTGCTGCTCTCCTGCAAAAGGACAACTCAAAAATTTCTGGTGTCCCTGACTAAACAGCACCCACCTTTCTGCTGCTGCACGATAGGCAAATGCCCTTACAGATCACTGATCACAGTCAGGTGTAATCACACTTGTATAGGCACTGCTGACAACGCAGCGCACACCTGCAAACTCTACTACTGCCAGGGACTGCCTGTAGGGTTAGGCAGGTTTTCTTCCACTCATAGAAGTTCCTATGAAGTCAGATAGTAGCATTACTATCCATGGAACAAGGCATGAAATACTTCTTTCTCTGACTTTTTTTCCCCTCAGAGGGATTAACCTTACCAGTAAGAATATCTGTCTGGATGCTACTACATGTGATCCAGAAAACCATTTTCCTCACTGAAACAGGACATGATGTTGAAAAATAAAACCAAACCAAACCCAAAATAAACACACCACCACCACAAAACCCAACCAACCCAACAACAACAAAACCAAACCAAAAAAACAACCACAAACACACAAAAAACCCCAGACACATCAAAACCAAATCCCAAACCCCACCTAGTCAAAGGTGCAAAAGGAAGGTGCTAGCATTCTCCCTTAGTTACCTCGAATGCAGCATGCATCTTCATCTTTCAATCATCAAGAATAGCATTTACACACCAAGCCCCAAAGGCTTTTAAGTGATTCATCCATAGCAAAGAGGAGAACCTCTACAAGGGTATATTTAAGACTCTCAGAGAATTGCTAGGACTTTTGGGAAATCTAACCTTACATTCTTGATTGCTGCTGACAGTTGTCAATTACAGAACTTAATATACTGCTTCAGTTTCTAACTCTTCATACAGATTCCTGATAATTTCGAAGTCCTTTTCTTTTCTTATTCTTGGTCCTCCATTCAGCAATGCACCTTCCAGTCCCCATAACCAAAGCTTTACACTTTGAATCCTGGGACGCAGCTCCTCATTAAGAAGAATGCTGTTGTCTCTCGTCTTTGCTAGTTTTTCTAAGAAGGTTAAATTTTTGCCACTGCCCAACTCTCCTGCTCTCCTATCACTTAGCAATTTATGCTTCTGGAAATACCAAATTTGATACTAAAGCAAACCTTACATAATTAATACCTTTTTTGGGGGGGGGGGGGGGGTGGGGGGGAAGATACACACGTTTTCCCATTGTGACACTAATGGGTATAACTTTACCTCTGCCAACTGTAAGAGTGCCGACTTCCCACAGAGCTTTACTGGCTCAGGACTTGACAACTGGGAAGTATTTGATGAGATCTAGGTTTTAAATGAACAGAGGAGAAAATATTTCAGTGGCACACAGGTAAGACAGAAAGGAAGGGAGAAAAAGGATGAAAAAAAAAAAAAGGAGACAGTTAAATCAGTTACTTTTAGATCTTTCTGGTTGAAGGCCCTACTTCAGATAAGCAATCCCATCCAGGAAAGACTTAACTTAGAAGACTTAATTTAGAAGTCAGTGGGATACAAGCAAATACAGATTTTCTTCCTTACACTTACAGATTCTCTTCTACTTCTAGCTAATATTCTACTATGCTTTTGTGTGTTTTACATGACTAAGTGAACAAGATACATCTGTTGCTTAAAAACAGGAACTGTGGTGGTCAAGGTTAAATAAAATTCTCCCGGAAAGCCTGGGCAGTATTTCCCATTTGGTTAGTTATAGAGGAGGACCATTCATCCTCATAAGGCACTGGTTTTTTTCACTTTAGTTAGAAAAAAGACTGACCTTACTTCTGGAGATCAAATCTAGTTGTCTAAATAGATGCTGGCATGCCAGCACCAGCACTGATACCACCACACTTCATGGCTTTTACAGCCAAAATTTTTCTGACCTGCTTCCAAGTGGAGCATTATGAGTTCACCAACACAAGAATTTATAATTTCTCATACTGGATCTTTTTTGGTGCAGCATTACATGGTAGTTTTTGACCTGGAAGCCTTGAAAAGCCCTAAGATTTGGTCAAGGCCACAAATGTTTCTGTGGTCTTGCCTTTGCCTCACTTTAGTGGTCTTGCATCTGTCTTGTTACAAAAATCATGCTTATGATTATGATCTTTCAGATGCAAAGATTACCAGCTTAGCACATCTCCTTGTATTTAATGTCTCTCTTTTGAGCTACATTATCTGAAGTGTTTACTTGTCAATTGTCAAGGAGTTTCATTAGATGCACCTCCCCTCCCTAAGCCTGCCACCCTTATTCCCCTCCAAAATCCAGTGTACCCATTTTACTACAAGCTGTTTAAAGATATGGTGAATAATACGTAAATGTGCATTAGTAATAATTTTAAGCATTAAACTTAAAATAATTCAAACTCCTAGTTTTCCTTTGAGATCATTCAGTGAACCTGCTCAGGACTTCACTGGAGTAAGTGATCTTGTACACTCCACACTGCAGGAAGAGGGCCTCAACTTTTTATCCTTTTTATCTACTGTAGTTAAAATCTCAGTTCTTAATAGTTTTGCTTTTGTTTGTTTGTTTGGGTTTTTTTTGTTTGTTTGTTTTGGGGCAAGAGTGTTGGTGGGTTTTTTTGGGTGGTTTTGTTTTTTTAGGGTTTTTGTTTGTTTTGGTTTTAGGTTTTTGTTTTGTTTGGGGTTTTTTTGTTTGTTTGGTGGTTGGTTTTTTTCCCCCTAGTGCAGTATGAATGGCAGAAAAGGTCCAGAAAAAACACACACACTGAAGTATAACCCGAGAGCATGCAGGCATATCTTGTCTCCCGATGTATTACATGAGGAAAGATGAGCAAATTTCATTCTGACAAGAGCCTAACAAAATGCAAACAAGATCCCAGTAACACTAATATAGAGGAAGCCCAAATTCACTTTAGCAAAATAATCCTCTTTATAGTCAAAAACACAAACTGCAAAAGACATAAATGTCAAACTTATTCTGCTGAAGTTGATGGCCAAACATCAGAAGTAAGAGGACGGTTGGTCAATCAGCTCTCAGTGAGATTAAAGATCTCATTCTCTGTCTTAACACCATCTTCCAATTTTAATTAGAATAATTAGAACCTGCAGCACTGTAACCACAAATAGCCCCTTCCTACGTAGAGGTTTAACTTGGAGATCATTAGGATCAAGCTATTATCTTTTATTACAATGCAGATCAGCATTGTAGCTACTATATTACATTCTAGTTTGCATAAGCAGCACGTGCCATGGTATCACCTTTTCATTTCCTTCCTACAATAGGCATTTCACTTCAACACAGGTATTTAATAACTTCAGTATATAGGCAAACAGCAAATACATTTATTTCACTTAACGGTTTTACCTGGGAAGATCAGAGCTTTACCTAAGGAAGGCTGGAAGAGAGCATACTACCTATCTGTCACACTCCCAATTTGAAGGCATTGTGACCAAAAGCTTTGGACTCAAACCTTCTGTTCAGCACAGAAATAAACAGAAAGGGTTGCCTGCAAGCCCGCTCAAAGTGAGTATGTGAGAATGCATCATGGACAGAAATAATCCTCCGGCACACGTTTTTCTTGAGTAACTGTAACCTGCTCAACTAGCAAAGAAAATTCCACCTTGCTGCATGCTGCACATGACTTTGATTAAATCACCTAGAAAAAACTTCAGGAAAGCAGCTGAAAGTGAAGAGTTTGGGAGTTTTGACTTCATTTTGTTTTTAAGATGGTCAAACTAGCAGTTTTATTGCTTCCACTGCCTGGAAGCAATTTCTTTGTTTAATAACGGATGAGAATTAAGCTAAGTAAATCTAAGAGGTACTCTGGTTTCTTCCCAAGGAAGCAGTCACCACCATCTGTTTGCGTTTGCCAAGCACACATCCAGTAAGACCAAGAGAGCAAGGGGTTCCATCTGCTCAGCTTCCCCTCACATGGCAAGGAGAATGACAGCAACTAGCCCATGTGAGCAGACAGCCTGCAAACAGCCAGCATGCTAAGGAACACAGCCCACTGCTCAGCCTATATAATGGCTTTCCATAAAGGTACAAATGAGAAGGACAAAGTAGGACCAAGTATTTGGAAGATCAGAGCAGAACAAGAAAGCCAGGAGTGTAACTTGGCAACACACTCCGATTTTCAAAAACCTCTTATGAGGACATCACATCACCTTCAAAGAATTTCAAGGCGCTTGCCTGTGCACCCGCAGGACCCAACGCTGTCTTACTCCCAGGGTTTTCATCATCTGTTGTTGAAAGTCACTGGGCAGGCCTCATTAGCCATATCCTCAACAGCTTTAATTGATGATTATAGCACTTTGGACAGACAACCAGATGAAAGGCTAACTGAGCTGTAAAGACGAAAAGAATCCCATGCTACGTCTACATATAAGAAGCTGTTTCTGAGTGACAGGGGACTTGTACTCCCAGGGTAAAGGTGTCCATTTTAAGTGACAAATCTACTTAGTAGGATTGCTGTCTTCATAAAGAGGCACTCTTACTCACCCTGCTGCAAAGATGGCAAAGAGAAAAGGAAAAAGGAACATATGAAGAATACTCATCAAGAACCAAAACTGAGCTGGGACAGCTGCCAAAAGTCTTCAGGCACATCCAACCACACCACACTTTGCATTTCTTCACAGGTCTACTTGGCTACTGGCTAAATAACTACTTTCTCTCTCTCTTTTTTCTTTTGTAGTACTGTACATAGCTGACAGCAGCCTACTGCAAATTGGTTACCATAATTTAGCTTACTAAATGCAGTAATACGTTAATATAGACAGGACCCAGTACAAAGTGGCACAGTAAGGAACGGGATGTCAGCCAAACCTGACAAATACACCCTGTCCAAATGAAAAGCCTTTATATTTGGAAGAGCACGAGCAGCTTTAATAGTGGGGGATTGGGGGGAAGAAAGCTTAAAGAGGTTCCGTAGCATGCTTAATACTTTCCCCTGCAACAACCTAAGCACCGTTAGGCTGCAATCCTAAAAAGTTATCATTTCTGTATTACTATAGATGGTTAGTCACTGCCATCAAGGTTTCACAACAACAGTGTAACTCAGGAGACACAACCATGGCCAAGAAGGGCTTTTACTGTGAGGGGTTTTTTTTTGTGTGTGTGTGGGGGGGGGTGGGGGTGGGGGGGTGAGTTGGTTTGT
>JANIJG010024989.1:10012-74025 GCA_024611175.1 Megaceryle torquata | reverse complement strand
GTTGGGGGGGAGAAAGCTTAAAGCGGTTCCGTAGCATGCTTAATACTTTCCCCTGCAACAACCTAAGCACCGTTAGGCTGCAATCCTAAAAGTTATCATTTCTGTATTACTATAGATGGTTAGTCACTGCCATTAAGGTTTCACAACAACAGTGTAACTCAGGAAACATAACCACGACCAAGAAGGGTTTTTTGTGTGAGGGTTTTTTTTGGGGGGGGGGGGGGTTGTGGTTTGGTTTGTTTTACAGGAAAGTAAAGGCCTCTCTAGACTGCACACATATTTTAATATTTTTACAAGAAAGAGAGATTAATCATGACTTTAAAACTGTTCTTACCAATTTTTAATTAACTTTCTAAACACCTCTTCTACATAACATTTGATGATTCATACCTGCACTCCAATATGCCAAACAAGCTGGCTCAGCCCTGTGGTATGCAACTCAATGCACTGTTACATCCATATGACAATTTTCACCTTTGTCATTTTGTTGTTTGCTCAATTAGGAGAGGAAATGATTTTAGGTTCTGTGACATTTGGAAAACATGGCTAAGACAGGTTTTACATGATAATTTGAAAATGCTGTACTAAAGGCATTTCATACCTTGTTCAACTCAGTACATATCTAAAACTGCTATTTAAGTGTATGATGGCTAAGATTTCTGAAACTGTTAGCAGGCTCATTTGTGCAGTGTTTTTGCAATAAAATTCACAAGAAATGTTCTCCGGCTGATATCTTTTACTTGGTAGGTTGTTTTCAGCACATGGCTTCATCCTGCCCAATTACACTGACGTTCTCAAAAGAACTTTCTGAATTAACATCTAACTTTAAAAAAAGGTGGCCCATATGAAAATAGCCTCATGATTAGAGATAATAACTCTATCGTATATTTTATAGGTGTGTTTGTAGTCAGCTATTTTATGACATCTGAATCAGTAAATTCATTTTTTCTTAATTGGGCCTCCTAAGAAATACATCAAGGTCCATCCTAGCCAAGCTAAAACCACTCACTACACAATTAGCCTGGCACTTAACAGAAAGAAGCATGCTGTATGTAGTCAAACCTCTGTAAGCACATGGAAAAACAAAACGGGGTATCTTTTCATCCCTTTATGATCCTCCACAACAGCACCAGCTCAAATCCCAGACTTTTCAGACACCCGCAATATACCTTTAGCATAACTGATTCTGCAAGCAGTACCAGACTCCCCCAAATGGGCAAGAAGAGTATATGTGTGGAAAAACAATTCATAAAGGGACATTAAACACATAGGAGAAGAAATTCTTAAGAGTAATCTTTCAGAACTCCTAATCTTCCATATGTGGAGGAAGAAGGATAGCCTACGTAGTCATGGACAATTTACAAGCATTAAAAGTGACCCTAATGATGGTGTTACATATCCTTGTAGCAGTTGTGATAAGCTTCCCTTGACCCACAAGAAAATTTTTCAAAGGATTCCTGCCTCTAGGGCAGCTGCCATTTTGCACTGCTGCAGCCTCTTCCATAGGCAGTGCATAGCATCATCTCAAGATGTCTTTCATTTGTTGTTTCCCTAGATGCAAACTAAAAGGCTGTTTAGAAAATTTCTCTGCAGTTGTCCTTTGGTATGGAAGGCCAGGTAATGTTTGCAAGCCCAGTATCTTTTTTGTATGCTACAGCTGGTAGAAATGGTCAACGTCTTGTCCAATTACTGGTTATTCCTCCCACAATTTTCTTAACACAATGCTGTCAAGAAGATAAACATCTACTGATGGGAATTCCATATAAGACAGTGCTTAGCCATTCCTTGCTTCCTCCCATCCTCTCCCCACCGTATTTCAGCCATTATACCTCAGCAAACTGAAACAATGCAGACTCCTCGGTGTGTTTTACAGCTCCCGGGATGCCAGGCTGTGATGTGCTTGAAGAGATCTGTCAGGAAAACAATTACGTTTGCATTACCTGACTCTTCAGTTTCAATATCAATCTTCAACGTGCTAAATTTATGATCCATTATACAGCAAGACTCCTGGTACCTAGGGGCATGCAAACAAGTCCCAGCACACCCGTATAAAGAACAGTATCTGCCTTCCAGGAGAAGCATAAATGGGTGTTCTGTGAAATGGTGATCTTGATTTTTTTTCAACATGGAAAATATTTCCTAGGATCAATAGAACAGGCTAAGACTTTTTCTGAAGGGTTTTTATTTGCCAACTGAAATGTTAAAACAGGGTTACTAACAACAACACACACCCCCCCCCCCCATTGTATTATTTCACAGTTCAGTGAGAGACCTGAGACTGCAGAACGGTGGTGCTGATAGAGCACAAACTGCTACTTAGCACGGCAGTTGTGCAGACAGGGACACAATTTGTGCAGGTACTTTGAGATACCAGATCTATTCCATACACTAAGGTAACTGCATTTTATGCTGTTTAACTTTTGCAACAGAACTAATTTACACATGATACCTCTGACTAATGTTAGGCCTCGGTACAAGCACCAATTATTTTGCCATTAACAGACATACCTATCATGCAGTGGTTAGATGCAGCCTCCCTACAGGCTTTTTAACATCCTTGAAGAGTAAGACCAGCTAATATGCTTTTCTAATTACTGATCATCACTGAACTACTTCCGAACTGCATGTTTTAGAGGTGCAGATGAGCTTGTTTCCTGGCACCCACTGAAGTTCTTCTTCAGAAAAAAGCCAGTGGTCACAAGCCCTTAACAAGAGCATATCTTGCAGCATGTAACACAATTCCTGCCTGCTACCACATGACTCTGGCACTTTCCTGCTTGTGAACTGTAAAATAGAACTGAAACAAATGATTCAGCTCGTATTTGTTTCACTCTTTTATAAGATTTAGCATTGAAATTCAAGAAACAGACCTTTATCAGGAGGAACTATATAAAGTATGACATTGCTCAACTGACAGTGTAAGTATACAAAAGCATCTTAGAAATACTAGAAGATGGATGTCAAATTATTACCACAGAAGTGTCATAAGTGACACTGGAATCAACTGATTTTAAGAAGCTTTTAAGTATTGCTTTTAATTGCTGGCCAACCAGGCATTTCCTCTTCCTAACAGGAAAAGCCAGCAAGCTGTTTAAGAGCCTAATTACAGGTTACATACTTCACTCTGGCCATTAGCTTTCATCAGAAATAAAGAATCAGTGTTTTAATATATTTCTAATACATTTTGAAAGTTTCAGATCTTAAGTTGGAACTCAGAGTCTTGTGGGTTGATGTTAAAACAAACAAAGCCCAAACAAAACAAACATAGAAAATAACATTTTCTGTCTGCTGGGATTGCAACGTGTCTGCTGCATAAGTTATTATGTTTAGGGAGGAGTATGAAGGTGCACACAGCAAGGAGTATTAAAGATATGGGAATCAGATTCCCAGGTGGTGTGAAAAGAGGTAATAGAAAGAAGCCCCTGCTATGACAGAATTTCTTTCCATATGCACTTACTCAAACGTCACCTAGTGTCCTGTACAATCAATATTTATACAGCTAAATATTTACATGTCACTTGATCATGACCATTTAAAAAGCTGGAAAGAGACCAACAAGTAAGTGATGCTTGCAGAGGACCAGGATTCCTTACAACCTCATTCTTGTCATGTTATGTCAATGAAATCCATTATAACTTGGACAAAATAGCATACACTTCAACACCACAGTTGCACTTCTAGCAATAACTGGAAACATGCTGAAATTCCAGAACTACAATTATTTCTGATGGAGTCAACAACTAGAGCAGTTACAATATACAAAGGATATAACATAACAACCAAATACACATTAAAACTTTAGTTAGGAAGACTCTAGTTTAAAACTAAGTGCATGACTGACTCATCTCTAAAGTACTGCTGAAACCGTGGCTCCGTTATTGCACCGGGGCATCTACCGTATTCCTAAACACACTCTCCTACACTTCAAGTCTTACCCATCTATCTGAGAGATGGCCCAGTATCATAAAGCAAAAAAGAAGGGACTCATAAAAGCATGAATTTTGAAGATTTAGATTTTCCCTTCTGAGTATCTCATGCTTCTGAAACAGAAACAACAGGGAAGACAACCCTTTTTAAAGAAACTCACCTCTGCAAACTGAAACAATGACGACTTCTGACAGGCTTCTGTTGCATTACTTGCATCCGACTGAAAAGTACTTGAGGAAACCTGAAATGAGGAGTGTGCAGAGTAAGACCTCAACAGTGCTACTGTCAAGCTGAGAACAACAGCAAGCAAAACGAAATACCAAGAAGCAGTGTTTAGGAGGAGACATCTAATGTTTCACAGTCCTGGACAGGCAAAAAAACATTTATAGTTGAAAACATAGTTTAGCATTATTTTAATGCATTTGAAAATCACCTAAGAAGAAAGACCACAAAAATACAAGGGATTTTTTTTTTTTTTGTTTAAAATAATTCCAACCTTTGCCGAACAGTTTTATGCAACATAATACTAAACTGATGATACAGGGCTACACACATGATTACCTTGTATTGGTGATGCTACTTACACTGCTTTATCTGTAATTTGTACTACCATTCTGAGTAAGTAGATTACTTAGAAGCTAAAAATAAAATAAATTTTTTTGAAGACACGGAGAGTTGCTAAGTGACAGAAATAATTACTAGAAAAATAATCCCCCATCACCTATCACTATAAGTAGTTAAGGGTATCAAAACCCTAAAATTGGTCAAATAATGTACCTAAACATCCATTTATGGGTGCTTATGAGATATTATCCAATAGTCATAACTTCTGAAATCAAAATGCAAAGATATGTTCGTTCAAAAACAATAGCTGTATTTGAATTGAGGTATCTTAGCTGTACTGTTTATTAGTCAGAAATATGTTACTCAAACATTCTGTAAAGAAACTGAATCAAATATGATTACATTCATTAAATGTCATAGAAGCACAAGGTACTGTTAGTATAAAATCAGCTAGGTAAGATGGCTTATAGGAAACAGAAGAAAGGAAGAAGGCTTTGTGCGATTTTAAGACAAGTAGCAGAAAAGCACAAAAGTGTCTTTTCTTTATTAGCAGTACAAGTATGTCAATGGCATTTATTACTGAAAGCACATGAGATTTAGCTAGCAACTGCACCTGTTGCTGATAAGCACAAAGTAGAATGCAAAGGCCTACAAGCACACACAGCTTGTGCTGCTGCTCCTGCTGCTGTTTGTCCGAGCTGCTTCAGCACTGCAATAGCACCAGCAGCATTTTGTTTCAGGAATCTGCTACCCGTACTCCTCTGAAAACACTAAACCCAAATGTCACAACCCACAGGCCAAGGGGAATTATACTACACAATAATTTGCTTATGTACTCAGTTGAACTTGTTTCTCCCCAGCCTTAAAACCAAGCAGTAACAGTGCCTCCTACGTATGATAGATGTTTCCATTATATTTATTAAACACCAAGCAGGATGTTTTAGCAGTGAACTATGGGAGTATACCAACTCAAAAGCTTACAAAGAATCTATTTTCAATGCCTGTCTTTTCCTTTTTTAATGATCTGTGTTACTGTTTCCACTAACGTAATGTTTATTTTCTTACATTTCTGCACGATCTGTTTAAGCTGCCCGTGCCTCAGCAGCAGTGTGGACTGTACCACGGATGCATACCAATTTTGCTGTTGCTGAGTGACCCATCTCTGAAGGTCTAAGTCTCTGCACTGGTGTGAAATACATAAGATGCTGCTTGCATGTCTGAGTGCTCATTTGGTTGTTTCAGATCATTTCACTGGTGGGATTCTCCCAGAATAACCCAGTTTGGGATTTGGTACCCCATACAACTTAAATTTTCTGCAGTTTGACCACCTGCCTTTTTGTCACTTAGTTTGTGGTGTTTATTGAAGCATTTTGTTCACAAATAGTGCCTATTCAATGCACCGTTTGAAAGGGAACTATTTTGCTTAGGAGAAGTGAACAAGGAGGCCGTGAGAAACTTCTCCACTCCCTGAGGGAGGCGCTGCAGCACCATGCATGTCTGAACTCTTGTCCACCTGCTGTAAGAGACCGTGGCTTCACAGCTTCCTCCATTTAGGAGCACATCCACCTGAACATGTCGACACATGCCCAAATGGGTACAACACAAACCAGCTCTCAGGTAGCAGCCATTGAACCGTGCCACCCCAGGAGCACTGTGCAGGAGTGGAGAAGTCCTCCTGAGAGGGGCTATTTGGCTGAGCCCAGGCAACACCAGCACTTTAAGGTACTTGCTCCCCAGGAGGGCACAAGAAGGGAGGACAAGCCTTCTCACTGCCTCTGGGGCCACATGTTGAGGGTCAGGCACAGCTTGCTCACCTTGTGGTACAGGAATCACAAGCCACAAAAGGTGCAAAGTTCAGTTTCCTACAGCTTTGTGTAGGACAGATTGCCAGTGCCCAGTTACCTCAGAGGTCATTTTGGGGTTAAAACAACTACACTTTTCTTATCAATTTCCGGTATCTTAAAAAAGTTAATGCTGTTGCCTTTGCTTGACAGAAGCACTACTTTGAGCTTGCTGCTTCTACTCCATGACTTCTAACTTCTGCCAGGCTGAACCTGTTCAGTGTTAAAATAATTACCTGCAGGAACACATGCACACATAGTGCCACTAAGTACATCTCATTTCCTGCCATGATAAAACATCCTCAACATCTTCTCATTTCTTCTCCTCTTTCCTCCTCCCACCTTACCCTCAGTTGTACCCAAGAGATTTTTTTCACTTCTGATTTACACCCCCCACTGACTGATGCAAGGCTGCACAGCAGCAAGAGGGGAAACTGGTAGAATGGCCAGGCTTTGCACTACACTACAAATTCTGGGACTTTGGGGCAGTTACCTATAGACAGGCCACTAGGTGCTGCTATAAGGCAAGCAAAGGGCCTGACGGGCAAGTAAGAGATGTGCTAGGAGCAGAGCAGACAAACAAGGAGCAGGTTTCACCCAGCTCCAGGCATTCTGCTGAAAGACCTACTTGTGAGGACCAGGCTTTGGCCCAGCACAACAACATAACTAGAGCAGACCCATCTGCCATTTTTGCTTGGATGTTCAACAAAATATGCTCATATACACACCACAGTCTTGCGTAACTGGTGAAAGGACCTAAAACCCAGGTGGCAACTCACAGCATATCCAAGTCCTTAGTTTACTGCTGGTAAGGTCTGTAGCTTCTCTGGCCTATCTGCTTAGTAACTCAAGCTGCTGCTTGGAAATACATCATATACTGACACTGAATTCTATTATCAGAAGAAAAATTATGAAGTCTATTTAAAAAAATTTCAAAAATAGGAACATAACTGGTGATGTACAAGAGATGGCAACTGAAGCTTCAAGGCAATTTCCTAAATATCAGTTGACTCCTCTTACCTTCCAGCTAGTGGATCACTTTGTTATCTGCCATCAGGGCTTCTGACAACCTGAAGGTTAAACACCTGACTTGAAAAGTCCCTATATATCCATTTTAACATGCACTTGACAGAAAAATCAGTGGGTGCTGAATACAGTGACATAGGATTAGCAGACCTCCACAGTGTAACTTCCCTCATCTTCTCCCAGGTTCTAAGCAAACTATGCTGGTGCTGCACTTCTTCCTATTACAAATGCTACTATCATCTGAAAAATTAAGACCTATGATCACAAGGCCACCCAAGTTTGCATAATCATACATATGCACAAGCAGTCAAACTACATGTTGACAGGTGATCTTACATTGGCCTGACAGTCCTCTAGTTTAAGAATCGTATCTGTGTATGTGTATCTTACATGTACACACAGACCCTTTAATGCTAACGAAGAGTACACGATATAATTTAGATCATCCTTTAAAAAATGACGCTATCTGTCCTTTTTTTAAAAAAATGGCAGGGGTTTACATATATGAAGTATTTATAAACTTACATGCATATAAAAAAATCTCACCTATATCCTCCATAGTTAAGCAATTAAGAACCTCTTCACTGACAAAACCTCAGGAGTCACCTTAATACACCATGTCAATTCTCCCCCACATCAATACCAACTCTTAACACAACTAACCCACCCTCCACTGAAGGGGAAAGCAGCTTACCAACTCTACAATTAATTCTTGTGCTTCTTACTGAGCCTGTCATACCATCTCCTACCATGTTCTGCTACCTTTCCTAACACTGGTTTGGGCATGAAACCGTTTGTATTTTATTTTTCAAGCATAAGCACAGAAATCCAACCACAGGCTGCTCTGTAAACATGAACATCTTATGTCTTTGTCTTGTCTGCCCACATGCCCAAGGATGGGAAGCCAGAAATGCTGTTCAGTTATCCAAGACTAAATAGGTTTAGGATCTTTACCTCATTTGAGGAAACACAAGCCTAAGAAATGTTTGGTCTGTACCTAATCACCACTGAAAGACTAACTCAAAAGGAAACAAAGGAAAATGGAAGATCCACAAGGACTGCCATGCAAAGAAACCAAGGAAGTTTCC
This sequence comes from Megaceryle torquata, assembly GCA_024611175.1. Classification (NCBI taxonomy): domain Eukaryota; kingdom Metazoa; phylum Chordata; class Aves; order Coraciiformes; family Cerylidae; genus Megaceryle; species Megaceryle torquata. The sequence goes on along the minus strand of JANIJG010024989.1, from coordinate 65,579 downwards.
CAGTGCACAGAAACACAGCTGGAGACTTAATTCCTGCTGACACACAGTTAGGAGGAGTGAATTTCACCCATCTGGGTCCCCTGGAGAATACCAAGCACTCAGATTGTTCTGGAGTATGTATTTTACCTAGGGGACCCTCTGAAAGAAGCAGAGATGTGCAGTTTTGTTCCCTGGGAAAGTGCTCCGACACTAACCTGTTTCTCAGATAATGCAGAACAACAAAAATAAGGTAACTCATTAGTAAGTACAGGCTAACTTCTGGCCCAGCATGATTTTAACAACACCCAACAAATCCCTCAACTGCATTTGTTCAGGCTGTATTTATGACAATTATTTTTGTCTACTTTTTTTTGAAAAGTAAATTACACAGCTTGCCTCTTTGATATGGAGGGACAGGTTTCAAAAGAAAACTACAAGCCCAAAAGAGCACAGCATAGTATAGCTTACACAAGAAGTATTATATCACAAGACATACTGCATGCTTCTGCAAGAAAAAAACAGCGTTTATATAGGCACATGGGAAATGTGTCTTTTGCTCAAAAAAAAAAGAAATCCCAATTAAAAACCATTCTTATACTAAAACAATTACACAACATCCTTTTCATCTCTAAATTCACGTACAGATTTTATTCCTTCACTGCCATCTGAAATCATACTACTTGAGGATACTTTTTAAGTTAAAAATCAAGAAATCTCAACTCACAAGGTCAAAGCAAAAACCCTTCTTAATGGCACTGAGTATCTGTGACTACACCACACCTTTCCTCTCATTTAAGCACAACAACATGGTAAAAACAATTTTAAGCTCCAAGCTGAGAGACTCAAAAATTGAAAGCTACAGGACGTTCCCCTTTTAGCAGACAATAATCAGTTTCATTTCACTTCTCATCCAACCTTACCCTAGTGTTTCTTATTTTTCAGGCTGCAGCACAGAAATCCAGTACCTGTGTCTACACAAAGATTTCGAGTGCTCAAACTGGTGTGCTAAGTATTGATGAGTTGGCTCAGTCTTGGCAGTACAGGAGCAATCTCAAATGCATGGCACATTTTGCGTTTGAAGGTAACACATCTAGATAATTAATTATTGCTTTTCCTCCCAATAACAGGAAAAAAAAAAAAAAAGCAGCCCTTCATGTCTACCGCTCTTCTTTCCAGGCCAGAGATTTATGGCAGTGACTACCTATTTTACTCAACATACAAGACACCTTTTGGACAATTTTCAAAGCTGGTCAATCTAAAGAAAGACCAGAGGTGTCTGCACTAATGGAGATATGCAGAAACACGTTTATTTACTAGACTCCTTAATAAAAGCAAAAATATTGTGATGGTAACTGAACTACAAACTTTGTAGACATAAAGACTTAGTAAATAGCAGCAGACTGCAATAATTTGATTACCTGCTAGCACTTGTAGAAGGCCTATACAATCATACTGACTGTATGTACTTTATTAGGTATTTATTTTGCTACTAGTGCCAAGGCCACACTTGGTGAGGCACTGCACAGGCATATGAAATCCTTGCCCAAAAGAGTTTGTAGACCACCTGTTTGTTAACAGTCACCGTATTTCAGCCTTTCTGCCTGTGACAGTATCATCTCATGGGGCAGACACTTGCCTGGTCTAATCAAATATTCAGGCAGCACAGTTAATGTTGAACTGATACAGAAACTGGGCCCAACCTCTGTGTCCATGGTTGGGATACAAGACTTTTACCACTGGACTCGCACTTCAGTCCCACCTGAGGGAGGTTACTCAAGAGGTATCTTAAAATTTATTTCCGACTGGTCAATACTCCAGAGCTCTCTCTAAACTGACAGCTCACAGTAAGGTAGACAAGAGAGTTCCTTACCTCTTGTGCAGTCAGGGCATGTTCCCCAGCTAGAAGCAGCATACTCAGGCCTCCCATTTGTGTAGGATCTGTGAAAAGAGAAAATCCAAGTCTTAAGTTTATTCATTTGCTTGTTTAAAGCACCTACCATTTGCAGCATTAAACCCCCAGAAGAATACTTGTCACAGACACTCCAACCAAGCTGCCATAAAAGGCAGTTCAAGAGAATCACAAATAACCATTTCTGCACCCTCTGGGAGAGGCTTTCAAAGCTGTTGGAAGGATTTAATTGGATTTGTGTGCTTAACACCCCATTGCGTGGATTTACAATTTTACTGCCAAAGGTTTTATGTACTACAGAGATGGATATCTTTAAAACAGCAACTGTAATGATCTCATACATAAGTATACACAAAGATGCCCTAATATCACACATGTTAATAACTCAATGGATTCTCCTACTGAGGGAGTGGTTCCCTTCCTTAGCCACAGAACAAGTAAAAGGATGGAACAAAATGACATGACCAAGCTCCGAAGCAAAATTTCTATTTTAATTTAGATTTAATTTAGAGCTTCATTTTGTGATGAAAAGTGCCAGCCTGACAGCTCTGAAGCATGAAGTGCTTGATCCTCTGTTCCAGAACAGTGCAGGCACTGGCCAGGCAAGCTGCCTGCCTACTTGTTGCCCTGCCAATACAATATACAGTTGAGGACAGTAAGCTGGAAATAGAACTGTTCTTTCTCCCAACTATTTGATGCTGACAGCTTCATCGCCTTCAGCCCTCCTGCACCTCAGGAGCTTGGAAAATGACATTAAGAAGTGAAAGCAAGGAACACTGGCACTCATGGAGTGGCTTTTCCATTCCGAACAGTGGTGGTGGTTCATCATTATGAAGACTACTTGTCTTATTTTGGGGGAGTGCCTTGGAAGCAATGCAGGGGGCTTAATTTAACAGTGTCATGTAGAGCGAGGAATACAGTCTGTAGCCCAAATGTTTTGCACAATGTGAGAGAAAGGGAAGCATTATCCTTGCTGTATTGCTGAGACACCGACTTCGGTAATGATAAGACACAGAAGAGCAGTACATTTCCCCAGGTTTCACTGCACAGGTGATGTGCACTCTATGTTTTCCAATTTCCTTTCACTACACTATGCAAAACCTCTCCCTTAATAATAAATTACACATGCCCAAGACCATTCCATAGAACAGAGGCCAACTGGCACAATTACCCATGTCCACTTGGTTGCATTTTGTTATGCAAAATTTGGATGCAGAATAGCTACAACCAAAATGCCTACTGGGAAATCCCCTGGCCCAATCCCATTCATGGGCGGTGAGCTTTTCAGCTGACATGGGCCAAACATGTACCTGTAAACCTCCAAACGATTCAGTGCTACAAATGATCAAGGTCCAGTTCAGGGGAATACGCAGCAGTGCTGTTTAAATCAATGCCACAGATAATGTCAAAATTTCTCACTCAGACAGCATCTCACACACTCAAATGGTAAATTTTCTCAATAAACAGCATTAAAAAGAAGCAGAGAAAAGCAATGTAAACAAATCAGGCTCATCCACTATCTCAAGGATAGAAGAGCAGCTTATAGAATCATTAGGGTTGGAAGGGATCTCTAGGATCATCAAGTCCAACCTTCATCCTAACATCTATCTGTCCATTAGACCACAGCCTCAAATGATACATCCACTCATTTTTTAAATGCCTCCTGGGATGATGAATCCACTACCTCCCTGGGCATCCTGTTCCAGTGCCTAACCACTCTCGCAGTGAAGAATTTCTTCCTCATATCCAATCTAAACCTCCCCTGACGCAATTTGAGGCCATTTCCTCTCGTTTTATCATCAGTAATTTGGGAGAAGAGACCAACACCAGCCTTGCTACAACCTCCTTTTAGGTAGTTGTAGAGAGCAATAAGGTCTCCTCTCAGTCTCCTCTTCTCTAGACTGAAGAATGCCAATTCCCTCAGCCTCTCCTCATCAGGCATGCTTTCCAGACCCCTCACCAGCTTCACTGCCCTTCTCTGGACCTGCTCCAGCACCTCAAGGTCTTTCTTCTGCTGTGGCGCCCAAAACTGGACACAGTACTCAAGGTGCGGTCTCATGAGTGCCGAGTACAGGGGCACAATCACCTCCCTAGTCCTGCTGGCCACACTGTTTCTGATACAGGCCAGGATGCTGTTGGCCTTCTTGGCCACCTGGGTACACTGCTGGCTCATGTTTAGCTGGCTGTCCACTAGCATCCCCAGGTCCCTTTCCACCAGGCAGCTTTCCAGCCACTCCTCCCCAAGCCCACAGCGTTGCCTGGAGTTGTTGTGACCGAAGTGCATGACCTGGCACTTGGCCTTGTTAAACCTCAGCCCATTGCTCCAGCCTGTCCAAATCCCTCTGCAAACCCTTCCTACCCTCAAGCAGATTGATGCTCCCACTTAATTTCATGTCATCTGCAAATTTACCCCTCATCCAGGTCATCCATAAAGATATTAAACAAGACCGGTCCCAAAACTGAGCCCTGAGGGACACTGCTTGTGACGGCTCACCAACTGGACTTAACTCCATTTACCACTACTCTCTGGGCCCAGCCATCCAGCCAGTTTCTAAGCCAGTGAACAATCCACCTGTCCAAGCCATGAACCACCAGCTTCTCCAGCAGAATGCTGGTCTTAAGAACACAGCCTAAACAGCATCTGACTTCATAATGTTCAGCTGGAATGTAGTTTTTCCTTTACCATAAACAAACAGGTGGAAGGTACTTGGGTTTTTTTTTGTAGTCTTTTTGTTGTTTTGCTGTTGGTTTTGTTTGTTTGTTTTTTAATATATAAATAAAAAAAACCTTTTTACTGTTACGTAAAAGGGAATAAAAGATACTAAGTTTCTACAAAGAGACAAGGCTCTATCAGAAGTGTAGGATCAAGTAACAAGAAGTGGTTGAAGAAACAGAGACAGAAAATAGAAAGAGCCAGCAAGTACCTAAGCACAATTATAAGTGAAGTGATTCTGTCAGCACAGCACTTTTAGCCATCAAATTACTTGATGAGAAATTGTTCAGTCCTTCAAACAAGAGGGTATCAGAGCAATTAAGAAGTGAGAAGTGAAAGTTCATCTTGAAAGATAATACCTGAGCAGGCAGTTAATTTGGAGGATGGAGAGATGGGAAGAGATCTCCAGACCCAGTAAGTTTATACTTACTGAGCTCCATATTAAACAGTAAGGGCTTGACTGGTTTCTTTCTACTTTTTGTTCCCACTGGAAGGCTGTTGCAGAAACCAAATCTTTCAAGCATTAGAAGTTTTCTTCCAGTTTTCAGTTTAAATTTATTCAGGGCCAGGTGGCACACGTTTTTTCTGGTGCCTGCATCTTTAAAATTAAAGAACTGTTCTCCCTAAATGTTATTTCCTTCTTCTGTATTTACAGAAGTCACCCTACGCTTCTTCCACTTGCATTTCTAGCCTAAGCAAATCAAGATCTCCTGATGTCATCAATTACGTCCATATCCCCTGGTCCCAGCGATCCTTGCAGCTCTCCTCTTCAGTTATTCCAGGTAGAGTTCTTCCATCCTGTATGTGAAGGACTAGGAGGGCACCCACACCAAACAAGCTGTGCTATGTTTCAATAACAACTCTTCTCTGCAGTTCCTGAAAACACTTTGCCTGACACACTGCAGTATAGCACTTTCCTGTGTCCACATCAAACTGATGGCTCCCAGCTGCTCTCTTGAGCTTCATTTTACTCACCAGTGGGTTGTCTTTCCTCTCCAGAGTTTTGGCCAACTGGAGAACATCCAGTTTATTCCCCTCTTCTAAATAAATTCTTGGTGGTCTCAGTTTTCTGCCTTTCAAATAAGTAGCTTATCATAACAGGACAAGGATAGGATTGTTTTTTTTCCGCAAGTAAGCAAATACTTAATTTTTATATTTAAATAAACAATTTAAGAGGAAGGGAAAAAAATGACAGCTAAGTGGAAAGCAAAAGTTTAATTTGGTGCTTAAACAACTTGAATACTTATGTTGCAGCTGTAGCAGAGGGCTGGTGCTTAGATGTCTGATCATGATAAAAATCCTTCGACTAAAGCTTCAAATTACAAAATAACTTAATCTAAGGGAAGACAAAATGAACATAATGTAAACACTGCCATATGTTTATAGCGTATTCTCAGCACAACAATCTCTCTTATAGCACTACGAACTTACTGGTATTGAGAATTTTAAGTGCTATTTTAGAGTAATTTACAGTTAAATCAACAGCAGTGATAAAATAGCACACACATGCAGAATGGGAGGTAATCTGTGACGTTATCAAAAGTTTCTAATGTTGACAAAACTTAAAACCATCTCACTATTTGGGAGCAGCATACTTTGTTAGTACTGGTCTAGTTAGATACTCATCAAGCTGGCTTGTTCATCATCACAATTTTTCAGTCAGGCAAAATAATGAAATGAGGAAGAACTAAGCAGAAAGAAGTCTGGTAGGTACCAGTTTCAACTAACTTTTACCTGGTTGCAGAATTAAACTTCTTTCTAAAAAACCCTAAGATTTCATCTCTACTAGCATGTTGTCTAGGAAGTGTCTTTTTTCCACCCTTTGCTTCACTAAAAAGCTTTTAGGCTCAGATGGTTTTCTTCTGACACAGAAATGTGAGGTACTGGGAATCATGAGAAACAGCTTTGCTACAGCAACGTTCACTTAGGTCTGTAGTTGTGAGGGTAGATGCTGTAATGGTCATGACCACCTGCAAAGAGCAGTTGTCTGTGCCCTAGACCTGACAACAGATCACAGGTGAACCATGCCATGAGAAAAACATACTCAATTACAATTTCCAGGCTGGATGAGCAAGGACACCACTAATGGGTCTGCAAGCCAGAAGCCCAATGCCAGTGCCACACCTCAGGTTCTCAACACAGTGATAGGTCAACACAAGAGACTTAAAAGTGAGGTGGTTATTGCTGGGAGAAAACAAAAGCAAAACCAAACAAAAACCAACCAACAAAAACAACCATAAAGGAGAGGTAGAAGCTGTGGGTTACTTAAAAAAACAATTAAGTAAATAAAGGAAGGAAGATGTTGCTCTCTATATATTACATCTTTCAAAACGAAGTGTCATATGTAAAAAGCAATCAAAGCAGGATTAACAACTACCAACAAGTAAAACAGATTTCCTGGAATGATTCTGGAATTGTATAATCCCTGTCCTAAGGAAGCTATCTGCCTTGAAGATGCAAGACCATTAGGGGCATTTCAAAGGTAAAAGTGTTTCTGAGGCGGTTCAGCTACATTTTGGTTCATGAGCCAGGATTTTAGAAGGGGTTGTGCTGGACAGAAGAGTCAGAGTTGAACTGAATTATCACGTGACATCAAAGAGAGAAGAATATAACACCACACACTTAGCACAAACTGGTATATAGTTGACAAAACAGTAATCCATTTGGCATGGCAGACTTGTCATAATTTGGATGATGCTAACATCTGTCAGAGGCTGTTGTTACTTTTAGGAGGTATTGTTATACTCAAGAAATAGCCAGCCTTCATCGGCGTGAGGACCAGTGTGAGACCCCTATGAATTACTATGCTCACTGACTGAGCCTGCAGCAGAAATAAATAGTAATAGTAATAAAATCAGATGTAGCACAAAGGGGTATTCTTCAAAAGTTAATGGCTCTATAGATAAAATAATGGATTTGATTAGTTTCTAATTATTCTTAAGTTCCCTGTACTCTGCTCTGTTGATTTAAGATCTCTCTATACTCAGAAACTCTACATTTGGTAGCCCAGCAAGAGTGGTGAGGGGTGGCAGACAGGTAGACCGAGAAATGTTACTTGTGCTTAAGTCAATAAACCTTTAAGGAGCATAGAAGTTACTCCTTTGATAGCAAAAGCAGAACAGGATGAAGGGTCTTGCGATTTTTACAACTGGTCTCTCATGTATCATAGTGATGTAGCATGAAAAACTTTTTTTTTGATCACATTTCACAGTTCCTTCATAGCCAGAAGGAATTTCTTTACAGGAATTTTCATACTACTGTACTAGCAAAATGGTACACATGCTTTTTTTATCCTTTTACACTTGTTCCATAAAACCAGTTTCCACTCTTTAGCTCATGATCTCTATATAAGCAGAAAAGTCCTGCCAGTATTTAACATTAATGTGCCTGTACTTCCAAGGTCATGACTACAACAGTTCTGCTATTTGTGGGTATCAGTGGGAGAGTATTTGCTCTTTACCAGTTCAGGCACTCCACCTACACTTTTTCATGGACTTAACTTTTTTTTTTAATGTTTAGAAGGTTAGAATCTGCCCCTGCAAGTTATAATGTGCAAAAGAGCATATTTTAAGTGAAATTAAGTTACGCTTCTCTTGATTTAAATACAAGAAGTTCGCTCAACCAGTACATTCATCCACAAGAATGTCAACACCACCAATTTCATAGACACCCATGAATTATTTCTGTAAACAGCAGATTACTGAACATAGTACAACAGTCTATGAAAGAGAAAAAGAATGCACACAATCAGCATTTTCCTTTTTGACTAGAAAAATGAAAATCTCTAATGGCAGATAAACTGGAATTAAAGCCCAATCAAATCTGGATCCCAAATACAGTATGGGTCACGATGCCACATACCTGGACTTGAAAGCAATCATGCACTAGGTGGTTATGGAGAGGTTTACCTAGAATCTGGGAAACTTAATTTGGGACATTAAAGGCATTTGCACTACAATACCACGTGCAATAAAGAAAACTGGTATCACAGTTCAATTTCAACGCCACATCCTCAAACAAAATGAGGACGCTGTATCTGAGTAATGTCAACGAAAATCTCACCTGCCATCCCAAAGTTAAGCTGTGGCATTTCTTCACTTTTTGTCCCTTTCCTCGGGCTTGGTAAATCTTTTGCAGATTCTGATGCAAAGGCCCATAGCTTTTTCCTGTTTGTAACAGTAGACGTCTGCGTTTTCACAGGTTTGTTTGTTGTTGGGCACCACTTGTACCCTGGATTTGCCTTCATAAATGCATCCTTGTACTAGAAATGAAAAGGAAAATTGGAGAAGTCATGCCAGTCATACTCTACTATCCACAGGGCAAGAGAGTACACTGAGTATTAAGAGGATTTTAGTTAAGTAAATAATCCTTAAACATCTTGATTTTTTAACAATTCCATCACATGCTTAGGGTCTGACCACCACCACAAAATTTAACATGAAGAAATATTAAGATAAGTAAAGCTGTATTTTAAAGAGGGGGATTTCTCTTTCCTCTCCTGAGGATTTATCACCCAGAGCAGGCTGAAGTTCTGATCCTGAAAACAGCTCCCCAGTGCTTGTATGCTCACTCACTGAGAAACAAAAACAGATATTTGAATTCTTTTGCAGGTACAATCCTTGTTCACTTTCTAGTTTGAATAAAATGAAAACATACATTTAGCAATAAACACACATACAGCAATTTAGCAGCATGATGCTCCTTACCTTGCACTCCTATTTCCCTAATAGTTCTGTATTTTAGAATATTTGTGCATATGCTTTCCCAAACCAGGCACTGAAAAGAAACCATTAACAGTATCAACCTGTTTTCAGTAACTTCTGTTATATCATCTGTGTTCCTTCCAAAATGTACCATGCTTTATGGATGCATAAAATAAACTGGGACCAGTTAAAACTTTCTTTGGCCTTGAGGACACAGCACACACATCAGTTCTTTTCTATATTCTTGGTATGAGGCAGCAAAAGGAACAAAGCCAGACTACGTATGGGGGATGGGTGGGGAAAAAGGACTGGATCCTACACAGTTTGGGGGTATGGGATGGGGACCTATTTTATTCACAAGATGCAGCAGTGGAGTTTTCCAAGTATCTTGCTGACCAGAGCAAAACAAGATCTTTGAATATTAACAGCAATAAAAAGACCACATTTCAGTACTTTACATGCATTGCTGTGCAAGGTGGAGAATGGGAAATCTGAGGAACATGCCAAGCATTCCAGCTGCAAATGTTTGCCTAACAACTGAGAGGTGTACAGCACTGACTGCAGTGGGAACCTACCCAGTAAGTACCAGTGCTCGCTGCAGGGAGAAGGAATCAAACACCACTTCATGCACTAGGTAGCTCCTGATGGTGGCAAACTACCAAAAGAGTGCTTTTAACCTGAAGTACATGGCAGGGCAGTTGCAGGATGTTTCTTCTGCGATTACTCACCCACCCGGCTGTCATCAGTCCCAGTTACAGCAGAGAAGCACCTGTGTTTCATGCACATGCCTCCACAGAAACATACGGGGCGGGGAGGGGGGAAATAATGAAATCCCTTAGGTATCTAATACAGAAATAGGACTGAAAACCTTGTCCTCTGCTGGGAGTCACTGCAGTGTTTTCCCTTATCAAGAAATGGCATGCCTTGTGGCAGGATCGCCATCGCATGGGTATCACTTCCTTTCATTTCCATCTTAACCTATCAGCTGGCACATGCTACCTCCAGACTGTAGCAAGGATAAAAATGTTACGGTTTATAAGAAGCACAGCACCACATGAACCTGCTGTGTGAAGCCCTCTATTTATAGAAATGGCTATAAATAATAAAAATCTGCAGGGACTGCCGACCCACATACACACTGCATTTTTTGAATAGGGGCTATGTATTAAATCTGCAAACGAAGGACTGCGACACCTCTCACCTTTTCCCTTTCCCTCGGTTTGGTTTGTGAGGGCAGTATACCACAGAAATAGCCCAGTGAAGGGAAGGGAAGAGGAGGGGGCAAGGGAAGCAGCAGAAAGGAAATACACAGTGAGGCAGCTTTGCCTTCCATTATTAAAGCCACAGCCCCCTCACAAATCACGTTTCCAGCCTGCAGAGTGAAAAGGCAGAGAATCACTAGCAATGAGGTACATAAGCTCTTCATATCGGCATTGCTGCCTTGAGTAACTGAATTATTCTACGGAGTAATTTGACAAGCTGACAGGCTGCCCATCAAGTGAGCACCGGAATGTGTGCCATTTGTGAGACGAGGCAGTAATAAGCTTTTAATCAGTTTCCAACGAGAGCAATTCAAGTGAGCTGGTGTATTAATGGATTCTTTCCTCTACAAAGCCAAGAAGTGAATGTTAACTTCACTCTCTGAAGGGGGAGGAAGCAAACTGAGGGAGGACAACTCAGTCTCTTTCTTAACTTCAACACTCAAGCGAAAAAGAAATGTAAAGAGTTAAACAATGGCCAAGAAGTAGTTTTATAAAATGTATACAGGGGCCTGATCCAAATATCAGAAACACTTTCAGTATTGATTTTTGTGAATTATTAGACCAAGGCCTAAAATGAAGAGATAAGATTCTGCTTGCCAGGTCATGATAATTTAAACGAGCTACACACCATTGAGAAAATGCCAAAGGCAATAGCACAGCTGATTGCTTTTCTCCATTTGACTAACTGTGCAGTAAACCAACAACACAGCCAGCCAAAGGACACCTTTACAGCTGCTTTTTATTAAAAAGGAAAAAAAAAAAAAAAAGTTAAGTCCTTAACCTGGACTGCAAAGACACCACTTTGTTTCCCACAAAAGTGGCAGGGTCAACTTGGAAGGGTCATGTCACAAAGTTCCAGATAAGATAAAAAAAAGCACAGGATATGTTCCCGGGATTGGTCTGATGTATCATTTCTGTTCTGTGAATGCCTGGGGAAGGATGTGTTACGCAGCAGGACCGATGCTGTTTCAATGATGTTAAAGGAGGAAAAAAAAAAAATAAAAAATTTGCTTTATCCAGTGTGGTGGGAACAGGAGCTCACAAGTGGATTCCAGCTCCAACTGCACCTCAGGGTAGCAGTCAGCACGTGCTTAACTTTAAATGTATGCTTAAATCTCACCAACTGGCTATTAAATGTCACATGAATCCCATAGATCTAACATACACACAAAAAATCCCCAGAAAATGCTACACTCTGGTTTTAACTCCTGAAGGACTCAGGGTTCATATTACACGTTACAATCCATACATCACCCAGTGAAGCTGGCAGACGGAACATTTGTCGCCTCTTCCCCGAGGAGGCTGCCAAAGCAGGGTCACTACAAGGATAGCAAATTCACCATCAGGCCAACTGTACCTATGAAACAGCTGGCCAAGCACTTGCAGGGAGAAGAGCTCAGCTCTGCCACTCAATGGCAGCAGTCTGGATTTATCAGGCTGCTCCCCGCAGGAAGCAATCCCAGTTGGGATTGCCTGGATTTGCAGATGCAAAGATGTATCTAAAAATGAAGAGTTTTCTAGCAAAGGAAACAGGACTTCGAACAATAATCATCTCACTGGATATTTTCCAAGGCAACTGAATATTCCCAGTAAGTCCTGTAAGAGTTAACAGAAGAACACTACCCCTATTACTGTAGTAACTGAAAATGCTGGAGCATATTTAAGAGTGACTAGAATTCATTTTCTCCTCAATGATGGGAAATGCTAATAAACATCAGGAATGCTTGTGGTTCCACTTGCAGTAGAAACTTTAAAAGATCTCAGAAGTCTACAGGACACAAATAGAAAGCCTGTTCCTAAAGAAAACACCAGGAGAAGCCGAGACCAAAGTTCTGGGAGTGCAGCATGAGGTCTCCAAAGGCATGTGTTGCTACAAAAGACCATAAATAACAAGATTAAAAAGAGAGAGCACAGGGCCAGTTTTTCTAGATAGTTAAGGCACCCCAAGGTGCAGACACATACACAGTGGCATTTTTTCGGAAGTGCCTAAATGAAATATAGACCTGAATATCCTTTCAGGTGGAAATCAGGGATAGACATCCAGCCCACTAGGAAACTTCTCAATTTCACTTGGCAAAAAGCTTGGGTACCTCATGATCTTCCAAAATCCTAGATCTTTACAAATGCCTGGATTTGCACACTGCTGAGGTAGTAGTATCACTGCTGGTACTAAACAGGTAAGAAACTGAAAGACGCTTGCCTGATGTGTGATCTAAGCTAATTGTTTTTTGTAAGCTATGGTTTCAAGGAGTGAAAACAAAACAAAAAAATCCTTTAGACTGTGAAACAGGGGCTGTAGTCACTGCAGTTGGTACCACTTTTGTCAGACCTATTCGTATCTTTGGAAGAGTGATTCAGATAGATGCTCGGGGTATACAAAACATGTTGTGGGGGTAGTGGATATGACACAGGGTCCTTTGAGAGACGTATGCCCTGCCAGGGCAGTGGCCAGAGGCTGTGGGGTGAAAACTGGAAGTCAAAGGGCACTGAAAAGCTACATTTAAATAACAGAAGCTCATCCACTGTATTTTAAACCTTAATGAGCTTATACATATAGGTACTCGAGCAGAAGATTTTTGGTACAATGGTAGTTTTATGTGCTTCCAAAGGCATTCACCTTCTTGACTTTTAAATGAGTTGTCCTGATGAAAAAGAGAAAGGTCTGCACTAGACTTCACAGTAACATCTTTTTGACTGTCTCAGCAGTAAGCTTAACTACAAAAGCAAGTGTTAAAACCAAACAATCAATCCACACACACACAAAAGAGGTTTGTTGGTGAAGAACACCTAACTATAATCAATAGCACATTATAGCTGCTAATTATTTCTTTAACATACACCTGTTTAAAGGAGAGAAATTATACACTATCTCTCTTCTACATATTCTCAGAACTAGTTGCAATGATACAAACTACTTAAACTTATTATTTCGCTTTGACGTTGAATATCCAATTTGTTCTTCATGCCAAGAGAAATAAATTGCTACACGAACGATGATTTCTACACCACTATGATTAATAGTTTCAGATCTGTCGCTTCATACAGAAGTCCTCTAATTACTTTCCTTCTTCCTGAATTAGTTTCTTTCAGCAAGACAAAAGTCTAAGAAAAAGAGTCACATTGGATTATTTATTTATTTATTAGAATTCCTTCATTTTCATCTTTCCTTCCTCTGGATCTGCACTGGATCTCTTAATTGCCCATTTCCCACACATTTCAAGAAGCATCACTAATTTGTAAGTGGGAATGCAGGAAAAAAAAATCAGGAATGACTGGACAAAGCTGAGACTCAAGTATTTCAACACTGTCACAGACAGGCAGCTATAGATGTACTACAGACCCTGGTTCAAAAAGGACACCATTTTTCCTGTGGACCTTTCTATTCTCACACAAACTGCTGAACAGCCAGACCTTATATACATCCATTAATAGGAGCAGACAACTTTGGGTGACAGGGCAGGTCCAGGTAAGAGTCTCCCTAATTGTTTCACAGCCAGAGGTACTTCTTGCAGTGCGCCAGCATTACTTGACAAATGAGACAGATGTTCTTCCTTCTTACTGGCCCTCCAGTATTTTTTTTTTCAGATTGAATGCAGTGGCTCCCTGAAATCTACATCATGCAGGTAATTAATTACAAGGATCTGCTTTAGGGTGATGTTACCAGCCTAACTGGTGGAGTCTCTCTCACTCTACTATTGATACCTGCAGCCTTCTTGAGGCAAGCTTACCAAGCCACTTATTTCTTTAAAAGCCTCGTTTAAATTTCAAAGTGACACAAAGACACTTTGTGAAATACAGGGATAAATCTCTTTTCCTTGCTCCCAGGACTCTGACTATGCACTGCTCTCTGAGTCAGGTCCTGGACTGTCTCACCAAAGGTTGCTGTATCAAAAACTCATTAACAGTAGATATGGAGAGTACTTAATGAAACACTAGTAACTTTCAGATTCTTTATCATCAAAGGTAAAAGGGACTATGTTTGTTGGCCATGCTTTCGGTTTTGTCTACCTGGATTATAATAGCAACCTGTATTACAAATAGCAAATGCACAGCTTGAGTAAGCATCACCCTCCAGCTGACACTGTATGTTAATGTTTTCAGCGGTCACTGTCCACACGCACTATCCACATGTTCATGGTTGCACTGCAGGAATTATCAGGTGATACCTACCACCAAGTGCAGTATTTGTGCCAGTGACCACTAGAGTCAGGTTAGCGTACACAGACCAATTTATCTTCATTCTGGTCCAAAGGACCAAATGAATCAAAGCAAGAACAGCAGTTGCTCTGGACACCGTAATCCCACTGGGGAAGCGGCGGAACCCAGGGACAGAAAACATCTAATACACAGAGAAGCAGACGACAAACAACTATGTAATGAACTCCCTTTTCATCCACCATTCAGACAGAACTTACCTCCTTGGCCATGTCAGTGTATTTCTGCTTTTCTTTTGGATCTAGAACAGCCCACCAATCTGCCAAGATCTTGGTTGCGCCACGATTATCGAGCCGAGGGTGTTCTTTTCGCACAAGAGAGCGATGGCGTTTGCAGAACAAGAGAAATGCATTCATTGGTCGGCGAGCTCGCTGCTCTGAGGATTCATCATCTTCAGTTTCATCAGCATCCTGCTCTAAACCGTCAGCACCAAGGAGTGGCACCTAGCAGAACCAAAAGGGAAGGGGTCTAAACTCATTATCCACACTTCTCATGGAGACTGGGAGTCTGTGTGTGAACGAGGGAGAGGCACACAGATACACAGAGCTAGAGAGCTCATTAGTTCCATCCAGAAGACACGGAGTTCTACATCAAGCCTTTGAACCTGAAGGTTCGAAGTTCATTCACGCTCCCTACAAGACAAACTCCGACTTGTAAGTGAAGCAGGTTTGTAAGCTGAGGACCATTCTCTAACAACAATCCCACAGGGGCTGAAGGGAGGAGATCCTTTCTACTCACTTCCTACAGCCTAGACATCATCTCAGTGGGATGAGGTGAGCAGAGTTACTTTGAACCTCAGTCACATGTGTTTGCAACTAGAGTGCATAGGAAGGAAAATGCATAGGTAACAGCTATTTTCCCATCTCCTGACGTTCATTAGTCAGCCTGTGAGCTGCAGCCCAGCCACTGCACAGCTGCCCAGTCAGAGACAGAAGGCAAATCTTAACAGAAGACATTGCCAAAATATGCTCTCCCCACTCCTGGGCCAGTGTATTGTTCCTACGAGGGGCAAACCACAAAGACTAGTCCTGACTGAATAAAACCAATTATTGTATGAGATAGAAAACCATCTCCTACCTAACTACAAAACTGCTGTTTTTGTGAAAGTGACCTCTAAGGTCTACAAAAAGCACTGCCAGAGTATCATGCTCCTCCTTGCTGTTCCTTATCCTTGTGAAGGTCTGTCCTTTTTATCAGTATGTGGCTCAAGGCAGGCTCCTCAGCACTGACCTCTCCCTTCCTGCCTTAGGAAGGCACCAAGGAGATGCAGCTATGAACATCATCCACATGATGGAAGCATCACATCCCCATAACCCATTCCCACTTCTTGCAGAGAATGAATCTAACTGTACATTTGCGAGGTGCCACACTGCAGGGTCCTCACCAAAAAAGGGTAAGGGCAGCATCAGTGAACAATACCAAAATACCAAGCATCAAAACAGAAACAAATTATTCCACCCATAGTCTCAATATTCTGGAGGATAAAATGAATTTCATATGCAAAGATAGTAAAAATTGTTAACAGCTTTTTCTTTCTTTTTCCCTTTTAATATTTGCTTTCTTTTTTTTTTAATCTTTGAAAAAGGAAAACAATTAGCTGGTATGTCCTCAGAGCCACCAGAAGCAGACAGCAAGCACATGCTAACTTCAAGTCTAAAATAAACAAAAAAAAGCCATGTCAAAACCCCACCTTGAGTAATTAAGATCAAGATGTGCAACATGTTATTAAGAAACAACCCAGTAAAACTCCTACAGTCTAACTCTAAAAAAGAGAGTTTTGACCAAGGTTTTAAATGCATGATTGACAATTCACTTTTCAGTGCTATTTGCTGCTTGCCTTTATAGCTTTACAGGCACAGTATCACTTCTTTTTATTGGCTGTTTATCCACAAAAGAGAACAGCAGGAAGGAAACAAAGTAAAAACACAGCTAGGGAGAATCTGACCCACCGTTAACCTTCTACAGTCCAAGGATCCAATGAAGACTACCTTATCAATATCTTCCTCTTCTTCTTCTTCCTCCTCCTCTTCAGAGAAGTCAAGGAGTTTCTTGGCAAGCAGGGGATGCCACTGAAGACACTTTCGTTTTGGTCGCTTCCCAGTTCCTTCTTCTGTCGAATGATCCTTATTCCTACTACTGCCTTTCATTACTGTGACCTGTCATGCAAAAACAGTGACAAGTATATGAGGCACTAATGCGAGACTCTCAGAAGTTTTTGGCAAGATATTAGAGCTTTACTCCCATTATCAACAACAGCATGGATGCACCTTTTCCAATCTTAGCACTTCCACCTAATGCCCAGATTAACCAGTAACACACAATTTAAAAGCATGAAGCAAGGACACTAGCTAGTCCAACTCTTGAATGCACTCCTGTCTGAAAGATAGCAGAAAAGCACTCATACTTTACTAGTTGAGTGGGAGACTTCACAGCTCTCCTGCACCTGCCTTCACTGGAGCTTTTACATATTTTGCCACTGAAAATGTCAGGATAACCCCCTTTTTAGCAGTGGAACATATGACCAGCTATTCAATCTGTTAATTATGCACTTTATGTACAGCAATGCTGTGGCAGAACCCCATGACACTAAGAGCCACGATTTCCCAAGTGCCATTAAAAGGTTCAATAGGGAAATGTTGGCTCCTTAAGAGAAGTGAATTTTAACATAAATTTAAAGCAAACAACCAGAAATAGTTACCCTGACACTTTGGAAGTACTCCTCAACAAGAGCCCTGCCACAGCAAACCCAACAAGCCACTGAACCAGGTGCGTGCAGAAGGTATGTCATATTTACTTACACACCTGTCTTCTGTGTGTCTCCCCTCATCTAAAAGAAACCTCAGAACCATTTTTCAGTAAAAACATATGCTTAACACACACTAGCTACCAATTTAAGGTATGGGTTAAGAGATCTGCCACCCAAGTAAGGGGCAAATAAACATAAAAAATAAAACCAGCACATTACATCTGAGTACCAAAGCCCACAGCAAGCCAGTGCTGCTGCCACACAGTCTGGTCCCTCAAAGCCTTCTGTTTACACTGTGTAATGCCAATGATAATCCTGACAAAAGCGTGGTTGGCTTTCCAAGAAAACAATGCAAACATCAAAACAAATTGAACCTGGAGAGTGGTTAGCCAGATAGATCTTTCTAAGGACAACAAAAATTGATGAAGTCTCACGTGGGCTTCTGGCCAGCAGGCTAAAGAAGCTGGGCCAAATCCTGGTCCTATAGGCAAAGGCAGATGAAGTTCTGCTGTTGACTCTCTGAAAAAGTCATAAAAAAAGGTTGAACCTTGTAACTGCAAGGCCACGTTGCATTTCAGGATGCTGCTTTCAGGATGCTGCCTGCTATAGAGTTAATGTTTCAGACTACAGCAGCTGACAGGAAAGCTGTGACATCTTACACTGGTTGCCTGGGCCCTGGTGCCACCATTAGGGCAAATGCCTCATCAGAACCACATCACAGAGTGGCTACCAGCCATACTCCTACATGTCCCACCTGTTTGTGATTGCTAATTCTGCTTTTGGCAGAGTTCTTCCATCTGTGTTTCTTGTTGGTTAACTCACATTTTGGCAATATGCCCTTGTTTGCACCAGAAGTGTGCATATGCAGCTGCTTCCCCCACAGATTCTAACAGTGCAGAAAGCTGAAGGACCTTCAGACACTGCTTCCTGGAGGAAAGTTAAGTATTCCTGAACCCTACATTAAGCAGATGCAGAAATTTTAACCTACCTTTAAAAATTACATTTCCCTGGATGTGTATTAGATTTTGTTAGTTCCTTCCCACTCATCAGCAGTGTGTGGCCCCTGCTAGTTAAGGATGCTCTGTAACTTGGTAGAAGTTTGCTGTTAAGCTCCACTCTTTGCTGTCCCCATCACATCCCTTCTTCCTGGAGCACATTTAAACTTTGATTTCACAGCACCTGCTCTCTGTTAATTTTCTGTAATCAACTCCTGTCTTTTCAGCAAGTATTAAATGGCACATTATCAGGCACCATTTCACAAGTACAAAACTTCGTTATTTGGATTCACTTTGCAAGTCGTGGACACAGAAACAACCAACCTTGGCTTATAAAAGAACACTGAAATGTAGAAAATCAAACCACAATCCAGTATTGCAATGTGCCAATTTTAAATTGTTGCTATCCCACTGTGACCTCTGCCATGTACCCCACTGCACCGTGCTGCACACCTGGGTTTCTCCCTCAAGTGCTGAGCCACC
The DNA here is from genome assembly GCA_024611175.1 of Megaceryle torquata. Taxonomy (NCBI): domain Eukaryota; kingdom Metazoa; phylum Chordata; class Aves; order Coraciiformes; family Cerylidae; genus Megaceryle; species Megaceryle torquata. The sequence continues at coordinate 46,574 of JANIJG010024989.1, read as the reverse complement.
TTTTGCTTTTGTCTGGGATATTTTTGGACATAAATCAATGAAGTAGCTGAGTTACCATTTGAGCAGGAACTTCAGCTCTTGTGGGTAGCAGGGATTCGTTAAGTCTCAGAGTTAAACAATAGAGATCTGCCTATTACTGTAGTCAGTGAAGTATGTGGCCTATTTCTGAGAGGGATAAATGTGCTACAAGTATGATAGGGAGTCAGCTATTCCAGCCATTACCAGTGACTTACATAGGAAATCTAATAATATGTTGGTTTTTGTTTGTTTTTTGAATGGAAGCTTTTGGCAAAACACAGTGTAACTGCTTAGACAGGACACACCATGGTGAAGTGAATGCACCTATGATTAAATGACAGCACGAGTTTTACTGCATTATTTACTTGCTGAATGGCAAAACATGAATAGAATCCATTTAGTGGATTCTTCAGATTATATTTAGTTATCTGTTTTGTTTTGTTTTTTCCTCTCAACACATAAATCAATAGCATGTTAGTTGCTCATTTTGTATGGGGGACAGGAAGCTGGCAGACAGAAACAAGCAAAAATACCAGCTCTTCCTCTCCCTTGCAGGGATCCCCAAGTACTGGTAAGCATCTTTACCAGCAAGCTTTTGAAGAGAGGTGGACTTGGACGCTATGAGAACTGAAGCTTGTGTCTTAGCTTGGCAATTAAATAGTTCCACAGGGAGTCACAGGACAAGTTATGGATAGTCTTTGGAGAATTTGGGGCTAAAAAAACCACAGAAGATGCACAACACCCAAAGAGTTATGTTTACTATAAATGGTATTTATTAACTGTATCGCAAAAGAAATGTTATTACTTCTACAGTATCACAAAAAATATATCTTTTAAGGCAGATGTAATGGCTTTTATAAGTTCGCAAGAGGAAAAATACTTAAAACCAGCTAACAATATTTTGGAAGGTATTTCTCAGCTTAAGGGTGACAAAGAAGTGACAGACAGCAGGGAGAAGACAGGAATATTCCAACAAGACAAGACAAAAGTATGGACAGCTTTACTTAAAATAAGCCTCGTATGCTTTATAACATCACCAGAGGATACCTGTCAAGCCTGGCATTCACGATCGACTGACAGTAAGAGAGATACCTTCAGGGTGATGTTCTACACCTACCTTTAGCACAGATACAGATCAAACATTACAGAGATCTTACACTAGTAAAAAAAAAAAAAAGTAACTTTTTTTAAAGCATACTTCTTTTAGCTCTGGAATAACCAAACCAGAATATTTCTATAATGAAGGACAATAAATAGTTGGCACTAATTACTGACCAGTCAGTGAATATATTCTTCATTGTTTCACAGCAGAAAGCCATTAATGAGCTTTCTAATTTTCGGAGATGTGATGGTTTAATGGGGGACATGCTGAGACTCAGTGGAGTCCTGTTTGCTAGCAGACATTTGGGACAGACTCTCAACACAAAATACTTAGCAACACAGCAACAAGTCTTAATTTATGATGCACTCTTCCATTTTCATAAATGACTTTAAACTATTCCTTATTCTCTTCAGATTTGAGCTGCTTGCTTTCTTTGTTCTCCAATACATAAAATTAAACCTCAAAATCACCCAGAGAATGTCAACAGCACTTTTTTGAATTTTGGGGTTTTTAAGGGACTTTTTCATGCCTATCAAACATAAACAAAAGCAACATATAATAGAAATCAATAAATTTTAGACTTCAATCCTACTCCTCCGCTCATTCACACATGCACAACAAATTAAGATGTTCTTTGAAGTTTCTTTCATGCAAAGGAATCAACCAGGTTTTGTCTAGTACAAAGAGTACTAAGTAGAACTATTGTAGTCACCATTAGCATGGTATCAGGATGCTTCAGTTAAAAAAAAAAAGGAAGGGGGGAATAAATTTGATACTAGTGCTCACTTGCCTTTATTTGTGTGTATATAATTCATATATAATTCAGTTTTGCTTTTGGTTAATACTGTCATATTTAATTCTTCAGAGCTATCGGCAAGAATGGTTGCAAGGACATTTCAAGTGCTAGCTCACTCCAAATCTGCTTTTAAAATGGAAACCACAGACAGCAAGTGCAAAGGATGGCACAAGAAAACCTTAAGCATTCAAGACATAGAAGAAAACTTGCCTAGTCTGTACAAGGAATACTTTGCTCAGATGTGTTGTGTCACCATTTCAGGCAAGTGTTTTTTAGAAGATACTAAATGAACATGATTTTTTCCATGAGTCTTAAGCATAATACAAGAAAGCAAGCTTGAAAAGTCACAAGGAGATATGAAATCTACTGCAAAGTCTTTTATTGATGGCTGATTTTAAAACCAACATTTTCTAAGTTGTTTTTCTTTCTAGTTCTCTTTTTTCCTCCTCATTTATAGAACACAACATGAAGAAATAGTATTTTACTTTGTAGGGAGTTGCACAGCCTTTAGGAATGTCCTCATTAGCATAACTGAAAGACAGGCAAATCCTGCCTCTTACAAAATTGCCCTCAAAAGTCACACTTTGGAACTGGATCCTATTGTTAGAGCGCATAAGTAAACTGATTAGGAACTTAAAAGGACAAAACTTAGCACTGACCTCAGCTATTGAGTTTTCTTTATGCCTCGTCAGAGAACAAACACAGCTGACTGTGTTTTACTCAGCCATGTGAGTATTTCAACCAACACTCAGAATGAAATTCAGTATGTAACTCAAACTTGGCAGTGCAACATTAGCTACGTTACTGTAAAACCAATTTTATATCATGGTTCAGCTGCCAGCAAGTGTTTGCTGTCAGTAGGGCAAACCACTTGTTAAATGACAACTAGTTCTAGTCCTGAAAATATACTCCAAAAAACTAAAACCAGAGGAAAGGCAGGAAAATAAAAGAGATCAAACAGTAAAAAGATGGGGGGGAAAAAAAAAAAGTGAAAAGAGGGGCAAAGAAATAAGAATGAAGAAAAAGGGCAAAGAAAACTAAAAGCTCAGGTCTGTGGAAACTAGCATCATTTAGCTTGACAAAGACATAATAATAGGCTTTGAATACATAAAAAAGACATCAGCAAATAATCTATTTTCCACATCCATAATGCAGAGCACAAGTGGGTGGCCCCTGCTGACAGGCAGGAAAATGGAAGCTGAGCCCTGGAGAGCATTTCCCTCGCAGGCAGTGGTACAGGAGCAGCAGAAAGGGAGGTATCTGCCAGGGGGCCACCCATTGCTGCAGGACCCCCAGGGCTATGGCAAGCAGGGCTGTGGCACTGCTGAACAAACTGCCTAAGTCATCATGTGTCATCAGCCCTACTCAATAAATTAAATGTAAAATAAAAGTAATCTAATTATGAAAACTAAGTACTGCATAACATTTCAAATATGTAACTAAAAAAGTAGTTTAAAAGTGTACTCAAAATGTACTGAATGCAAGCAGAATTGCCAGGACAATCTTTATAAAAAGAAGACCCTCTCAGTTCTTTGAAGTCTTTCATGTTGTTGTTCGGAGTTTTTCCACCCCCTTCATTTGGATGTTCATTCCCTAGTCTGAATGCCAGGTAATATCTACTTATTAGCTAAAACCACATCAGTACATTCATCTTAAAGTTATCAGTGCTAGAAGACACCAGGCTTGCAGAAACTGGCTCCTGGACCTACAAAAATAGCCTTCATAAAGTGAGAAATGGTTTAGGAAATGATCAAGCTTTCTTTTTCTACTATGCTTTATCCTAAATAAACCTAATCTCAAAAAAAAAAAAAAAAAGTCAGGACTTCAAACACCAATTATTAGTTTGTAAAAAAATAAAGTAACCAACACTTCTGAAACAAGACTTTTCAAATGGAGGCCAGCCAAAATGGGGAGGAAAAAGAAAACCCGCACCTAAGGCTTGCCCTTTCAAAAGTAAACTTAAGAAAAAAAACCCCAACAGATCAACAACCACCAGCACACACCATGGAAATGAAACACCAGCCAACCTAACTGTTGGTGCAGTTGAGGAGAAAGCTGCTCATCTGCCCTGTGCCACGGAGTGCACGTCTTCAATGAAAGAGTTCACCTTGCAAAAATAGGTTTGGGGGAGTAAGTCACTGAGATATTTATTCAAACACATTTATGTCTTTGAACAGGAGCCTCCATAGAATGACACAATCTAAACAGTTTGAAGTAACTAGACATATCCCTTTTATATCAACATTTCCCCCGCCCAGCTTTCCTGGTTTTCTTCCAGAGTCACTTAAAAAAAAACCACAAAAAACCCACAAACAAAAAAATCCCACAACAACAACACAACACCAAAACCAAACCAACCAACCAAAAAACACCAAAAAAAACAAACCAACAAACCAAAAAAACACCAGTTATCTGAAGACTCAGGTTTTAACCAGAACAAGCAAGTTTTTTTACCTTGAATTTAAGTTACAGTAGGACATTTGCTATTGCAGGATTCATTTCAGCCTTCAGCAGCTGCAGAGGCACAAGAAACCCATCAAGTCACAGGCCACAGCTACACATATTTAGCCAAAATGCTGAGACCCCAGAGATACGCTCTGCTAACCAAAATTTCTGGCTTATAAAGTACAGAAGACAAGCATCTGTTAGGGCGAAAGCCACCACCTTTCAGGACACCCCACGTGCCACCCAGCTGCCACAGCAGGGCTGCTTACAGCCATGTACATCCCCTGGGAAAATCCACCTGGATTACTGTAGCAGCTTCTTTTGCCTGGAGCTCCTGGAGAGCAAGGTAGGGGTTTCCCTTGCTGCATGCTCTGTGCAGTGCAAATGCAAAGGAACCTCCCGCATATGTAGGTGAGGTCAGTCACCCAGAAAATGGATACACCAGGACACCACTGCTACTAAAGACGCTTCTTGGTGAAGAAGACATGACCCATCCAGCCAGAAAGCTCTGGCATCCTTTTGCTCCAAAGCACCGTTTCTTTTTGCTCCTACATCTGATGCCACAACAGGAGAGAGCATCTAATACCCCAGAAAGGTGAGCAGAATAAATACCTGAAATTCAAAACACAGAGGAAGCAGAGCCCAAACTACTTTGCAATGCTTCCTCCCACGGAGATGGGGGATAATGACAACACATGCTACAAAAGCCCTTGGCTGATGCCAGATCAATTTATCAATAGCACACTTTCCCTCCCAGGAACATAGAGTAGACTGTGAAATGCAACCACCCCTCTGAGAGGAGACGAGTGCTTGTCTGCAGAACACCACAGACATAGCAACAGCACAATCGAAAAAACACTGACTTTTAGCAAGTTAAAGCAGGGGAGAAATTTTGACAGACAGACTAGATGTCCAAGAGCATTAAAAACAAAGGTCCAGAACAGAGCAAGCATTCACATACACATCCTGAAAAATTTGCTTTGTGCTCCTCTGTGACTAGGACTACCCTAGCCTGCATGAAGAGCAGCTTTTCTAGAAAGACAGCTGTCATTCCTGCACTTTGTCGTTACTTTAATATTATTTATTATTTTAATATTGTCCTAAAATGATGTGATCTGTTAACTGGATTGCCAGGGGTTCCCTCTAGCTTTTGCAAGTCACAAAATGGTTAAGCTCAGCATTAAGAGCTTTAGAGCCTGTGAGATCACAGTTAAGATGGACACAGGGAATAATGAATTCCAGTGCATGGGTACTCCTATCAGCTCCTTCCCACAAGGGCATCTGCAGTTCAGCAACAGCTTCTGCACCGAAGGGCCTATTGGTTAAGAATTCAAAGTAAAATTGAAATTTTACACGAACAAGGGGGTGACCTGGTGCTCTGCTCATAGCCTTCAGTGGATCCTCTGAATGGCAGGAAAAAAAAAAAAAAAATCAGTCTTTTTGACTTGCTACTCCCAAAACTTCATTTTTATCTTTGATCAGTAGGCACACAAATTGCTGTACGGTCCCATCACTGCACAAACACAGCCAAGGGCTTTTGCTTCTGCGCAGCACGAAGCAGCACAAAAGAGACGTTCCTGCAGCAGACGTCGCAGGGTGAGCGCGGCTGAATGGGAAAATTGTTTTGACTCTCCTTTTCACCTCTTGTTGATTGTGTCCCAGTGTCTTCTGCAAAACCGGGACAATGCGGCTGTGTCCATCGCTACTGTAATCCCTTCTAAGGTTCACCATGTGCGTAATGAAGCTTTCACAATGAAATTCAGTCATAATTACTACCACTGTCAGGGGAACCATATACAGCTGTATGAACAAATGGAAGAATTAGTCCCTTAATATGTATTTAATAGGCCATAAAATATCCCTGCACAACCCAGTATTATAGTTTGTCTACTTTCATTCTCTTCAACTCAAGTACAATAAGCTAGGACAGTCGTCCAAACAACCTCTCGAAACAGCTAGTACCCACTGCTCCTACAGAAGAAGGATCAATTAATGGCTACAGACAGAATTTACTCAGCTTCACTCATCTTCAATATTTTTAGCTCATAAATCATGGTAATGTAACTCTTATGCATCTCAGAAGCAACAATAAAGAGGCTACAGGAAAATTTCAAATAAAACAGGCTTGCACAATGATCACTGACAGAAAGACCACAAGACTGCTTTATAATAAATTTCTAGCTATCGTATTTTCTGTAGAATCAAATTGTCACAGCATCCTCCTATCCTGTTCCCCTACCAAGAGATAAAGTGAGTAAAGGGAAGAAAAAACAAAAAAGTGAAAAGTGAACCTTTGGAATCTGTTCCCTGCCTGAACTCCCCTCTAACCAGACTGTGAGTTAATTTTTAGGCTATTGATTTAAAAGTAATATTGAAAGAAATATTAAAGCAGCAACACTTTGTTAAAATACGCTGCATCTCAAATGTGTCATAACCCAAGAAGGTAAACAGAATGCCAGGGCAGAGAAGAATGTTGTTAAAAAGATGAATATAAATAAAACCATGGAAAACCAAACAAAATTGCACGTTTCTCAGTTACACACGTGCTTCTGTTTTTTAAAGGCAGCATTTTAAGAATCAAAGAAGAGAGCTTTTAATGCAGCCTAGATTCTTAGTACAGTGGTTTAGTTTGATCACAGGAGGAGGAGATGCAGCTAAAGGAACTTTGTTTTTCAGAAAACTACCATCTCTCAAAAATATGCAGATCTGCATAAAATCCTTTTGGGTCTCAAAATTTGTAATGATTTTGAAAGCAGATGTAGGATCTCATTAACCAATTTTCAAGTGCCATCTAGTGGTTATCTTCATTTTTATTTCAATTTAGTATTTAAAAATAACTTTCCCCACTGTTTAAATTTGAAAAAAGTTTGTTATTTCTGTCATATACTGTTATTTTATTATGTGACTTTTGGTCCTGCAATAGTAACTAAATGCTTAAACTAAGCATAGGTTTAAGCATTCTGATGGACTGAATTTGGCCCAAAAGACAGCTTATTTCAGGACTATGGAATCAAAAGGGAAAAATAAATCATATCCATCTTATCTATAGAAACAAAACGAGGCACAAATGTCAGTTTATTATTTGGAATTTTTTCAGTACAGATTAATGACTTTTTATAATGAGAAAATTCTGACATTATAAAGTCCCTAAGTAAATTAGGGCCTCAACTGAACGTATGAGAACATCCTGGAGAATAAAGCGTGTTCTAAGCATTCCTCACACCAGGTAAAGCAAAATATCCAGTGTCATATCAAGAGGTTTTGTTTTACACTCAACCCAATCTGTGATCTTAGAGAGGCCTCAAACTTTCATACTCCACTAAATTTGGGGACTTTATTGGTCTCATAATGAGAACAATTACTTCAGATCTTTGGTCACCCACCTCTTAATATCCTCTTGTTCTCAAAGTATAAGGAACTGGGCTGACTAGATATCCTGAAAAATGGCTAAATGTGCACATGTGGTACAGCATGCCCAAGAAGGCATCAAATTCTGGTGCACATCATGCACCCAACCTGCACAAAACATGCACAGCACATCAAACCCCTAATTCGGTGTGTACGCAAAAACACCTGTGTGCTTGTATCACTATCTGGAAATCCCCAGGCTCAAGGAAGTCAGCATCAGGTAGCCAACCAGTGGAAGTATCTAGGCTTCTTTACAACGGGCCTCTGAGAGCCTAATAGGAAGATGATCATCTCCTTTTGTAACTAACTTTGATAGAGGTACAATAATATGCATGTAATATTGTGTCTATCCATCTCTACAGTGCAACTGTTAGAACACAGGGTTTGAGACAGAGCCAAAGTAAAGAACATACCATCACCAAACAACATCATCTACCATTTTTCTACTGAAAGACTTGTTAGCTACCTTGCTGTGGCAGAATGAAAATCACTGAAAAACCCAAAAGATAACCCCCAAAACCCCACATTCTAGTCTTATTCACTCTGTCTTGATTTCAAAGCACTTTAACAGAAGATATGAATGCTAGTATCTTCCTAATTTTTCCAGTTCGGAAAGAGCCTGAGAGAGATGAAATGTCTTGAAAAAAGGTCAGAACCAAATTCAGAAACTGAGAAGAGAGCTCGTAACTCTCATCCCAGGCCCTGCTCCCTTCTGCTATCTTTCCCTTCCAGAAGGCCCAAGATGAAGAAACAGAAAAAAACTTCCAGATTCAGCAGGTTTTTTTTCTGTGCTTGTTATATGGGTAATTAGAGAGACATTAAACATCCACATGATGCACACTTTTTAGATCCACCTCCAGGTGGGGCTCCACAGAGCCACAGAATTGGGATGCATGTTTGATGACAGTCGCACGCTGCTGCCCATGCACTGAACAGCCCATGCTGACCCACCCCTCACACAGGTGGTTGCTACTGTTCATGTGCAACAGTCTGAACATGCCATGTGCATCACCCCACCTCAACACAGCGGCAGCGAGGCGTTCACTGGGCAACCCAAATTGCTTGTGCCGACAAAGCGTGGTCAAACCTGTGAGCCTCTCACTTTAGACTTGAGCAGTGTCTCCCATTCATAATGCACACAAGCCCTTAAACACACCCTGGAATGTGTCTAACGGATTTGGGGTTATCCAACATCCTCGGTGTAATAATCATCCACATACAGGTCCTGGAAAGCTTACAGGATAATGCAACGATCTCTGGACAATTAGATAAAAAGCAATGAAAAGATCTGGAGAAGCAGGAAATCACAAAGCTGCCCGTGAATACAACAACAGGGCACACACAATGCCAGAAACAGTAATAAAATTTTGTAACAGATAAAAAAAAAGGAATAAAAAAAAAAAGATACTTAAGAAACCCTCAGAAGGAAGGTATCTTACTGCATGCTTAGCCTCAAAAATATATAGCCTTCATTACTCAAAACATTAAATTCTGCTTTTAAGACCTACTGAAATAATCAAAATGATATCAAGTTCCATAGTTCCATATCTCATTGCTTAAATAGTTGCATTTCACTATTCAACTGTTCTATTAAATAAAAACATGCATTTAATTTGGAAGGTGCGGAAGTTCTGGCCTATGTGGCTGCTAGCCCTTTTTAGGAGGACTATTTTGTGTATTCTTTCATCCGTGGACCCACTCAGAGCCCACACATCAAAATGATCTGAGACAAGTTAGCAAAGAACTTCCCCCAGAGTGCTGTGCCACACTGACCCTAAAGTTATTGCTTTTTTGCAGGTGAAATGCAAGCTAAAATTCTGCATGCAGTCTTAAGCTACTTCATTTGATGGAAAAGGTCTACAGGTCAAACCTGAACAGATTCACTAAATTAAGAAAAAGGAGTATTTTTACTGTCTTTCTTACAGCAATTTTTAAAATCACTTTGAAAGCTACATGAAAACCAATATGAATTAGAAAATAGTAAACAACATTCACAAAGATCAGCAGAGTGCGTAACCGAATGCACCCGTATTTAATGATTAGCATTTCACTGTAGCATTACAGCCACATCCTCCTGAAGCTCAATGGATTTTGGTATGAATGACTTCAAACTCCTAGAAGCAAGCAAGCTACCAAGTAAATCTGTTCTTTGCCAAGGAGGTAGTTTTATGCCATAAGACAGTTTTCAGAGTTTTAGGGAAAAACTCCCTTGCCCAGATAAGCTTCAAACTAAACCATCAAGACTAAGCAGGGCTGTAGACAATGCTCCCATTCTTAAGCCATGTGCATGCTCACTAATGCTGCAAAAATGCATCCCCACCTCGAGTTCTGCTGAACATAACAGTCTCTTTTAAGGAGAAAGAGACTTGGCTTATTTTTAATTCATGGAAAGACAATCACATGATTCAGCAATGTCTACTTCAAAAGATCTAAAGCTAGGAATTTGACATGAGCTGCATGCGAAGGATTTAAGGCAAATATTTTTGCATAGTTCCCCTTAAAACTAAACAATTCAATTATTATTTGTCATGAACTAACAAACCATTATTTCAGGAAAAGATAAAATAAGGTAAAGACTTCACTCATAACACCTGCTCAGGGGAGGCCTAGCTTCAAAGCTGGATCATGCTGCTCAGGAGCCTGCCCAGGGATGTAGAATACACCATCTCTTTTGGCACCTGTTCCACCACCTTCACAACAGAGGATATTTTTCATTATGCTCACCAGAATTAACCCTACTGCAACATCTGACTACTGCCTCTTGCCTGTCCTTTCACTGTGCACCTCCAAGAGGAGTCTATCTTCATCCTCTTTGTAACTGTCCTACAGATAGTTGGGAATCCCTCAGCCTTCTCTTCTCGGTCAAAACACAACCAGCTTTTACAGCCCTTCCTGGTATGTCATGTACTCCAGACAAAATAACCTTGGTGGTCTTGACTATGCTCCCTCCAGTTCTTTGTTCTGTTCTCTTGTACCAGGGTTCTGAGTCTCAGAAGCACAGAGCAGAAAATCCCCTTCTCTCAATTTACTGGCTACATTCTTGCTCACATAGCCTGAGCTTTAGTTTGCTTTTGTTACTACAAGGTCATGCTGCCAATTTCTATTCAATTTACTGCCCATTACGATCCCCAGTTCTTCTCTGCAAAAACTGTTTTCTGCCTTTTTTTTTTTTTGTTGAACTTCATGGGTTTCCTCTTATCCTACTCAGACTTTCTCAAGTCCCTCTGAATGGCAGCTCTGCCCTCCTGCATAACCACTGCTTCTACCAATGTGGTATCACTTTTACCCTTCTGAGGATGCACTCCCATCACAAAAGAACATATTAAATAACGCTGACACCAGTATCAACCCCCAAGGACCACCACCAGTAACACCACCAGTAACTCTCTTCCGGTTTAATGCCGAGACACTGGTTCAGCCAATTTCTCATGCACTATGCAATCCATCCCACCATTCATCCAGTCTGTATCCAGTTTGGCTCCAGAGATGCCAATGGAAATGTCCAAAACTTTGGTACCAACAAAGTAAGGCTCTCTGCTTTCCCATTCCTCATAGCACCTTGTCTCAACCACTTCATCACCTTGATCAGACTGCCCATGGTAAATTCATGCTTGCATATTTGCAGTCAACTCTTTGTCCGTTATGTGCCTGGAAATGGCTTCTATGGGGACTAGTGCCACAATCCTCCCAGGGACTGAACTGAGGTCAGCCAGCCTCCTGTCTCCCAGATGCTTCCTTGTGCCATACAACACAAACACCTCAGGGTTCAATTTCTTCTTCCTGCATGATCCATGAGAATGATGACACTTTAATTTGACCTGCAGTAACCTGAAATCACAACCATGTTACATGTTACCATATTTCCCAGCAATTCTAAATGCAAAAGACCTGGACCAGTAGCTTAAGAACAAGTAGCATGGATTCTTTGGTTCAACCATTCCTGCATTTTTTCAGAAAGTTCCCAATACTACAAATCCAAATTTGCAAACATCTGTCCCGAACTCAAAAAAAAAAAAAAAAAAAAATTAAAATTGAGATTTAAACATGGCATGGTATTTTCATTGTGTTTGAAAACAGGAGTCCAATTTAGTCCAAGCTTTCCTTCATATTTTCATTTTTTAAAAACTCTGTTTTTCAGTAGGGGGAAAAGCATGAAGTTGTGATTCTGAGGAAAGCCTTAAAAGAAACCTGAACAACTCAGTGAGCAGAAGGGCAAGAGCAAAGACCGCTTCTTGGTCAACTACTGTGTGCAATTTAAGAAGACAACAGCACTTGGCATCTAATGAACAAATCATTTCTAAAATCAAGATATTTAACATCCTTAGAGACCTGCTGTGGACAAGCCGGTTCAGACATCTGTTGCTCTATACCCAAGGGCCTAAACACAAACAAGTCTTCCCTGAACATCTAGGTCCTTGATGAAATGGTAAGCAAATGGACAGACAACTCCACATGTTTTGCTCATCAGAAGCTTACCAGAAACAGTGAAGATACCGAAGGACTTCAATAAGCTTGGACAGGATTTTCCAACTCAAATTTCTAAAGTAACTAAACTTGCTCTGTTTGCCACAGTTTGGCAGGAAGCAAGGGGAAGGTCTTTAGAATGGCTATGGGATGCCTTAACTTGGCTGCAATCCCTCTCTCACAAGCCTTAAGTGGTAATACAAACAACCTCATTGAGAGAGACTGAGGTCAACCCACCAGAGAACCAAACACTTAAAACTCAACTTCAGGAGGTTCCTTCTACAAGTCATCCAGGTTTGCAATGAAACTTCCTCCATGAAGGTTTGTTTGTTTGTTTGTTTTCCTTTGAAAAGATTTTAATTGGAAGGGCACTTTGGAACACAAAAAACCTCTCAAACCTGGCTGCGGGGATCCTTGCTTATTAAATTCTGGGCTCTTAAAACTCTCTCAGAATGGATTGATTTCATGAATGAATATGTGAATGCAAACACATACCATTCATTAAGCAGTAACTCAGAAACCTCTGTCTTTGAAACACTGATGGTCCTTTATCTTCTGATGTCCATTCACAGTGCAACACAATTCACAAACCTGGACACATTTTCCCATTTAATAAACCAAGTTGTTAGAAAGTCCCAGTTATAAAACCAAAGCTCTTAAAATATCAGCCAACAAGCCACAACTCACTGAGGTTCTCATCACTCTCAAAAAAATTATCCTTGTGTGTATCCAATGTTTTCAAAGCCAAGGGAAACAGATGGGTTTCTCCTGAACACTTTGGGTGTCAATAATGGCAGTCTACTGCGGACAAGAAAACACTCGTTACACAGCTTACTGTTCCTTGTGCTCCTGTACAGAGTACATCCTATCACCTATGCTAAGTTCATTATCTCAATCAGCAGAGGAACTTGGGTCATAAACTGTGACATTACAGCAAGGGAAATAAGTGGACTTAACTGTGGATGTGCCAGGTTATTTGATCAATCCTACCTTCTTCCATGTTACTACTACATGGATTCAGGAGGGGTGTTCCTTTAGTTCAGTGGACTCTACTGACAATTTTTTCCCCACCAAAAGAGTCCTGAATTCCTGCTCTTGGGAAACACCATGGCATCTTCATGAAGTTACACTGCAGATAACTTAAAAAATTTCCTCCTTATTTAAAAGATTTTCTCTGGAACGTGAAAAGTGGAAGATGAACTGACACTTCTGTGCTTCAACATCTTTCTTGTTTCAATGTTTTCACCGCACCAGATTAAATGACTCATTCCAGTTGTAAAGACTAAAACTGGCCTGTGAAAACTGGCTCTTGGTAACTCTTTCTGATATTGGCATTAAATACCCCAGTTTGCCTTAAATCACAGTTAAATTATGACAAGTCAAACATTTGGCTAGAGTTTAGGAAGAGCAAATGAGTTCTCATCATTGTAAATATTCTCAGTTCAAGGGCAAAGACAGCTCAGAGGAAAACGTAACCACTTCTAAAGTCAATTACCTTAAATTGACACTTCATCTGCACAGGCCTACCACTGAAGAAGCCAACAGAGATAGACAGCAAAACATTTACACACTGAAAATTTTCTTGAAAAGAAGGATCCCTCAAGACCACCCATGGTAGAAACAACAACTTCCAGTAATAATGCAACCAGACAGAAAGCTGATTTTTAAAGTAGTAAAAGAAAGAAGTAAAATAATAATTAAAAAGGCTGTAAGAAAAGATCTGACATAGGCACTCATAACTGACATTAAAGTCTGAAAAGAGAGTGCTAGCACACAAAACACAGGTTCCCTCTGCTGCCAAGTCCCATGGCCTGGGATTCAGCTCTTTGTGCTCATTATGAATATGAAACTGTGAAAAACAGCTGCCTTTTCATTTGGGGTTTTGTCGTTGTCAGCTATTCTTTTGTAATAAAGCCTTATAGGCCTCAAAAATATGGAGCAAAGCTGTCAACTGGAAGAGCTGCAGTCAAGAACAATGTTGCCACAAGTACAGGATCTCAGCCTGTACTTTTTCTCCCCTTTTGGCAAGATTTTCTGGAGAACCATCAAGAAAGCACCAGAGGCCCATAAAAATAAAGGAGAAGTCCTCTTAGTAAGACAGATTATTTCAACTTTGGGTTCTCAATCACCTATTTAAAACTCCCATTTTCTAACTGACAGTCAAAGAAGTGCCTTCATGAAAAAAAAAAACAAACCAAAACTACAGCAGTCTGTCTCCAGCTGGGTGGTGAAAACTGCTTCTGTAGTTCTCCAGCAGCAAAAACCAAAACAATAAACCTCCAGCCAACATAAAAAAAGCCACTTCACAACCAAACCACACCTCAAACAAGATTGGGTAGTTAAGATTACAGGTAGGCATTATGGGTTTTATCTTTGTATCTTTATGACCACAAAGAAACAAAGATAGAAATATTGTTTTTCCCTTGTTCTTTGGATCACTACTTGGGATCTTTGTTGATTGTTTAACACATGTAAAATTGAGTTTTTGTGAATGACTCCAAAGTTTTTATGAGCTTTATAAAATGCACTATTATGCCTATGCAGATATTCCTAGATAGAAATACAGATACGCGTTTCAACAAGATATATCTACATCCAACTGCGTATACACATTAGGTCATAAACTCAAGGGTTTACATCTACTTTGCCACCAGCAAAGGAGAAACTGCAGCTGTGCCCGTAGATAAACCAAAATATACTTTAGTGAAATGAAGCTATCCATATAGAACTATTACTGTAAAGGGAACAATTGATGATTAAATCCCTTCCTCTCAGGTTAGGGACTGAATCTCTGAGTGGAGGAGAATTTCTTGTTTTCTCTGTTGAATGGTACAGCAATGACATTGAGGTTTGCCCTTTTAATAATGATTTGCTGAACAGTCAATTACCAATTAAAGAATTGATCATGCCAAAGTAATTGTAAATGATACAATGACACCACAAACCAAAATAGTTCCTATTTGCTGTAACTTTGGTTTATTCAAATGTGGTAAATTGGCCTTTTTTTTTTCTCCAAAGCCATTCAAACTCCCTTTTTTGTTTCCATCAGGATCCAAAGCAGGTAGTTTTAAACTAAAGAGCAGAACACTAACAGCCAACTCCACCTATTCACCTTGCAGGGAAATAACTTACTACAGGAAGAAACAACCATTTGCCCACCAAACTCCCCCCCCTCCAGCTCTGCCTTGCCCAGAACATTGACCCATCCCCTGGAACAGAGGAGAGCAGCAGCCAAGAGGACAGGACACTGACTACATGGTGCTGATGAGGAATGAAATAATGAACACCCCACACTGTGCCCAGACAATAACCACCAAGTCCTTCTTACTCCTGCCATGTCCTTGTGAATACGGCTTTATTTGAAAACACCAAGGTCAATGCAGTAGTCACCATACATCTGCTAGTGTTCCTTTAATCACACTACTTCACAGCAAGCGAGTGGCCTTAGCCACCTGTATCCCTGCCTGCAGCTACCACAAGTCAACACACAGTGTGTTGAGTAACCAGGGCAGCTGAACAGCACCTTGAGCCCTTCACACTACACGTGAGAGGCCACAGAAAGGTGAGATTGGGTGTTCCTCTGAGGTCCAAGGGTGACAACTGGTGTGTCAGGGCTGACAAGTGCTTCCAGACAAAGGATTAACCTCAATGCGGGGTATTTTTATGCTATGCTTCCTCGCTACGTAACTCAATGCAATTCCAGTGTCACCAGAGACAGCAGAGATTTCACAGGGAACAGCCCCAGCTGCCTCAGAGCAGCACCAAGATCAGGACTGTAACAGTGCCCCATTCAATCCCCAAGCCTGTTCCTGGTTCACTGTCAGCCTCCTCTCTCCAAGGGCTTAAGTTAGGACTCCCATACAGCTTCCCATCTGGAAGCTTCACTGCTGCAGGTAGCAGTGGCAAACTGATTACAGAACAGCTTCAAATCATTAGAAGTGGGATGCATAGTCAATAAGCAAACAGGCCCTAAAGACTAATGTCTTCCCACTGCTATTTAGATGTTTTCTCTAAGACTGATGAGAGAGGGTATGTGGGAAGAAGGGGGACAGGACAGCATATAAAGACAGCATACCTTGGAGATCATCTTTTCTGTAATAAAAGCTGTCATCAGTTTTTCTTAGGCAAGTAACAGCACACCAGCTGTACTATCTGATAGTACTCAGGACAACTCCAGGCAAAACTCCAGCCAGAGTATGTCTCCTTCAAGTTCCAAAATTATGTTAGGTCTTTGTCTTACACAGAGTTGTAAACTTGAATTTACTCTGTTCAGCTTCAAAAATATCTTCAGAAAGCCAAGTAATACCTGAGAAAACATCTCTTCTTACCAAAAAGACTGGGCATTTATGCCTTTTTTTTTTTTCTTTTTTTTGCCTTGACACCCATTAAAAGAGAACAGTACCCTCACACACAAGATTATAAACAAACCGTGTCTGCAATAAGGACCACACACACACAAAAAAATCCAGCCTGTTAAAGGCATCTTTCTGGAGAAGGGATAAGGAATTAAAACAAATAAACCCCTATTTTTTAATACCCCACCTTTTTTTTTTTGGTTTGGTTTGGGTTTTGCTAAGGAAGCCCTGAAGTCTCTATTGTATTATGAGATAAACCTCATAAAATATAAGGTTACACCAAGCTTAGACTCAAAAGTAATTTCAATCAGCATGCACGAAAAGATGAAAATACAGACAGACCATTACTGAACTACTGACACCCTTGTAGTCAAAGCATTTTCTTACTCATCCTCAGACAATCTGAGATCATGCCTTTATTGTTGCATGGAAAAACAGCTTTTACAATTCAGGTAATGACTTACAATAACTATACCAGGCTGTGGAAATCAAACCTTATTGAAGAAGATAGATCAAGGGAGAGTGAAAACAAACTGACAGCTTATATGCTGCCTGAAGACCATTTCTGAACCATCTACAATGTTATTCCAGAGCATCTCTTCACTATATAGAGTTCCCAGCAAAGTGAAAGATAAGATAGATAGATAAGATAAATACATTCAGGTTGGTAACTTCCTATTTTGTCAACTCTACAATGGATTTGCATACCCTGCGTGCATTGCTATTGCCCTGAATGAGTATATGAGTATTGGGGGGGGGGGGGGGGAAGGTCAGTTTTTAAACTCCTACCTGAAAAAGTTCTAATGAAGTTTTTTTTGCTTTTCACAATAAAAGTATACAGGAATGCAGAGCGTTTTAAAATGGTCTCACTGGAGAAAGTAAACAGTAAGTAATTTGCCAGATATCACACTTTTTATTCTGTTGTATGATGTATACGTACATATGCATCCATGTATTATGCATAATGTTTAAACTGAAACAGTTGAGACACAGTTTAACACGTACGACTTTCGATTTTTGTGGCTCTATCGAACTTCATTTTTATTGTACACACATTTACAAGGATAGGGAAAGGGAATTTTGACCCTCGGGGGGAAAGACTCTTCCGAATTATGAATTGCTTTATGACATTAATGCCTAGCAAGATGCATCTCAGAAGACCTTTTAAACTGAAGCCTGCTAGAGCTCAGTGACAAGATGCACTGTATGCAAGCTCTACATCAAATTAGCAGCCAGTTACATCACTCAACAAGTGTTCAGTATTTGACATTTTGCTTTCTCCAGATTATGTGTCACATTATTTTCCACAGGCCATTATGGAAATTCAAATCAGTAAACAGACTTCTAAAATTTCTTACTTTAGGTTATGAAAGTTACATTACATACACAAGAAAAAGCCCTTATTTATGCAAGAACTCACATTAGTAAATTAAAACCAACTCAAATGCTTCCAGTTCTTGTTTCAGTTTAAGAGGCATTTATTCTCAGTTTAGGCTGGCTCCTCAACATCACAAAGCTTGGAGGATGGCAGAGAAATAAAGCTATACTGAGTGTTGGAATTTACATCCATGACATATGCGACTGTCAGTATGTCACAAAAACGGGACCAGTTTCTGATGAAAGAAGCCACAAACTTGAAGCCTCACAAGACAAATCATTTAGAGAGTTCACTACTTCGACTTAGGTCAAATGGATTTATGAGCTTAGAAACAGCACTAGGTTACTGCAATTTGAGCAGCTGAGATGCGTAGCTGACATACATGCACACTTTAGCCTACAGCAAAAGCCAGGTCAAGCACATTTTTTGGCTTATGAAAGTCAAATGATAGAGATTCGAATGGAGAAAATTCAATGTAAAGAGATTTGTGGAGTCTACCTACTTTATCTCACCACTGGGACAAGTGCATTCCCAGCAGAAGCTGCAGATACTCAATTATCAAAACTTTCTGATGAAACATATCCTCAGTGATCTGCTCCTAGGTCCATCCCACCAAAGCACCAGACTGGTGTTCACACCACAACACTCACCAGATGTCCACATTCTGGAGATCACTGACCACACAGAAGTCTTCATGTGTGGAAACAATGTGCATGGTGCGTCCTACCACAGGCCTGACCACATACCCGACATGTAACAGACAGCTCTGACAACACAAAGGGGGACACAATAGTAGCTGGCAAGTGACTGCAGTAGGTTGGCCACCACTACAGTAATGGAAAAATATCTTACTGCAGCCAAAGTTTTGAGATACAGGTTTGCAGACCTGTGACATTACCCAATCCATTTGTTCACAACTGAATACACTGTTAAAAGACTGAGAGACAGGATCAGATGGTGGCCAGATACTGGTTATCCAACTCACCCTAACCTAACAAAGCTGCTGCCCAGAGTCAAAAGCAAACAAGGATTGTCTGGACCTCAACATGTGCCCTGCGCTCATCAATTTCTGCATGAAAGAAGCAGCAAAATACTGGATTTGCTGAGGCTTAACCTAAATCAACTAAAGATCTAAAGATCAGCTTGAGTTAGAGGAAAATGAGGAAGCAGGCATCTTCATGAACAATGAGACAGTATTTAGATGCCACAACTAACCACCACGCTCTTAAATTGTTACCTATTTTAAGTCACAGCTCACAACCTCAGCAAGGCCATTTTCTTCAGCTGACTACACCAATTCACAGTATCTAAAGGATCTGCTCTATGCTATCAGTGAAGTTCTGCCCCCTGAGCTCTGCAAACCATTACTTGACAGGAGTTAAATTTACTCACCTTCTTCATATCATGACTCCTGGATAAACAGCAACTGCTGCTAAAAGCAACGCTAACTAGAGACAATACATACTTCAAGATTTTGAAATATTCCCCTCTTCTCTACCAAAAAGATTACTCCTGGTGAAGATGCTAGTCTGGAACCACTGCAGGCTGGAGCTTCTGGCCCAAGCCCAGGGACATAGGCTTTATGAGACCCCCAGGATCCACATGGCTACCATCTCCAAGGGAAACAGAAGCACCATAGTGACACAAGTAACGGAAAACTGAATGGCTGCTCCCAGTGTTCCTCAGGATGCCACTGACCTTTTTGCTTAGCACCTGCTAATACTTCAAATACTCTCTCCTTTTGATGGGATGAAGTTTGAGAAAAGTCATCAAGCAAGCAGGAACTGCAAGCAAACCTGCATGCGTATCCCTACAACTCACAACAGCTGGCTTCACAGCAGTGGCTCCGCTTCATCTGCAAGCTCACTAAGAACCACTAATGAAACAAACATCATCCCTTAGTAAAAAGCTTTTTCAGCAGTTATACGATACAAAAACTTTCTATGTTTCACATACAGCCTTCTCCAAACACTTGAGCAACAGAACCCCTGGCTTAAGGGCCTCCTAACTTAGAAACTATCTGATCCAGAAAGCCATAGAAAACAGTAATCAACCTCCAAGCAGGAAAAGGCTCACAAAGAAGCTACAGATCTGAAAACTATGTTGATTAATTGCATTATGTATTATGATCCTGGGTATAGTTCATAATTCTACAAGCCAGAAAACACAGCTGTCATCTTTCCCCCCCCCCCCCCCACATGGCAGGGGCTTATCCACATGTATTTTGTCTGAAAAAAAAAAATCAAATGAAGGCTGATAGAAGCATGGAAAGTGCTCTTCACCATCACCTCCTAATGGTTCCCAAGTCTTGCCTCATATCTCCAAAGAGACTTTAATTCTAGGAGATGGGGCAAGGGGACAACGACAAGATAAAAAAAATAACAGGCATCTCATGTGAACACCTACTGACATGCCCATGCATACCCCAGAATTACAGAATCACAGAACTGTCACAGTTGGAAAAGACCTCCAAGATCACTGTGTCCAACTGTTAAAAAAAAAACCAACACAAAACAAAACCCAACCTAACAAGAAAACCCCAACCAAACAAAACACCAACACACAAAAAAATACATCACCATCCCACCAGAGCATGTCCTGAAGTGCCTCATCGACATGTGATTTTAATTCCTCCACGGATGGTGACTCTACTAACTCACTGGACAGCCCATTGCAGCAGCCAACTACTCTCTCAGTAAAAAAATTCTTCCCAATATCTCATCCACTGGTGCAACTTCAGGCCATTTCCTCTAGTCCTGTCATTAGTTATGTGAGAGAAGAGGCTGCACCCACCTCACTACAGACTCCTTTCAGGTAGCTGTAGAGCATGACAAGGTCTCCCCTCAGCCTCCTCTTCTCCAAACGATATAATCCCAATTCCCTCAGCCTCTCCCCACAGGCTTTGTTCTCCTGACCCTTCACCAGCTTCGCTGACTTTCTCTGAACCCGCTCCAGCAACTCAATGTCTTTCTCCTAGTGAAGGACCCACAACTGAACACAGTACTTGAGTTGAGGCCTCACCAGTGCCAAGGACAGAGGCACGATCACTGCCCTTCTCCTGCTGGCCACCCTGTTTCTGATACAGGCCAGGATGCTGGTGGCCTTCTTGGCCATCTGGGCACACTGCTGGCTCATGTTCATCTGGCTGTGAACCAACACCCCCAGGTTCTTTTTTGCCAGGCAGCTTTCCAACCACTCCTCCCCAGGCCTGTAGCATTGCCTGGGGTTGTTGTGACCCAAGTGCAGGACCCAGCACTTGGCCTTGTTGAACCTCATACCATCGGCCTCAGCACATCAATCCAGCCTGTCCAGGTCCCTCTGCAGAATCTCCCTACCCTCAAGCAGATTGACACTCCCACCCAATTTGGGTGTGTCGAGTTTGGTACAAACTTGCTGAGGAAGTGCTCAATCCCCTCATCTAGATTATTGATTAAATATATTGAACAAGAATGATAAAAGGGCTGAACTGATGATACCCAATTGATAATCAATTTCAAAAGGAAAACGCTAACTTTCATAGGTTAATTCAGCTTACACCCCAAATAAAGTCATGCAACAGAATTTCTAATTAAGACAAAGCTTGCCATAAGGCATGATTCCTAACATTATCCATATGAGCAGCAATTACTTTCACATGAATGTTTATATAGCTTGGACAAGTCTGCAAACATAGCAGCAAAAAAGATATTTGAAAAACTAGTGATATTTCCTTATATACATTCCTGGGCTCTTTCAGACCACTCTAAACTACTGGGTCCAGTCTCTTTGCCTTGTCCATCTTTTCCAAGCCAGCGTATAGGATCTGCTCCCAAAGATGCATGACTGTCCATCAGATGAAGGAGATGGTTGACAGCACACATCTTTTTCTGGAAACTGGGCACAGCAAAGCCACAGAATTGCTATACGTGCTGCTATTGCTATGCAACAACTTCTGAGAGAGAACAGCAAGAGCTCCCAGTTACCCACGTGGGAACACAATAACCACAAAACAAGTACCTGCACAGTGGCAATGAAGTTACTGAGACCAGGAAGATGTCTGTGTGCAGACACCTGAAGCACTGAAAGATAGGACCTGAGGGTGTGCCTGTCTAATTCCAATACACCTAACATGTTCATTTTAGTGTCCTCCCCAGTCTAAAATATCTCAATGATCTTGGTGCAGTACCTGATACTAATTTACTACTGCATCTACAATATATTACCATTCAATTAAAAGCTTCTGGGAACTATACATAGATAACTGTTAAACAGAATATGGCCAATTTTATTTCTATTTAACCAGGGCTCTTAATTATCCAAGTGTTCCTAAAAAGGCATCCATCACAAGCAGTTGTAGATCATCAGCATAATCCATAGTCCAACATGTTTCGCACTGAAAAGGTGTTTACTTAGAGCGTGAAATGTTTAGTGCGAACGAAGGTTAATCATTTGATGATAGCAGAATACCTGAATGTAACAGTGTTGCCTATTTCCTTGAGCATCACTTGTTAAAAATGCATTGAATGGGTAAGAAAATAAACTATTATTCTATTTTCAGGTCTGATTCACCCAAGTTTCATCACACCTTAGAAACAGTCAGGAAAACTAGAAAAAAAAAAAAAAAAGGCAAAATATTAAAGCCAAGCCTTCAGTAAGGATGAGAGAAGCATACTTCCAGCTTCTTGTAGCTAGGGTACAAGAAGGGTAGTCAGAATGAGGCAAGTGAAGATGACCACCTGAAAAGCAAGAACTGAGCAGTCCAGAGAACCACAAAGCAGACAAATAAAAGGAAGTCAGAGGTAGAAAGGGAGACAATAGAAGGACTGAAATGCAAGTCTCAACTAGACTTCAAAAGCCTTCGTGACTTCAAGTGTGTATTAAAATGAAGGCATCTTCATAATTTATCTCCCAACAGTCAACCTCTTCAGCAAGCATCTTCTGAAGACTGCCCTGGCAGGTCCTATCAGCCAAGCATAATGCTACAGTCTTCAAGTACCCTAACTTTGATCCCAGTACCTGCATCTGGTATTGTTACAGGCAATTGGTAATTGCTTATAAGTGAGAGGAGCTGAGAAAATACCTTCCATTTGCGTATAGTCATCTTAACTATTACTAATTTCCCATTTTAGCTCTTGTCAATGAGCCACACAAATTTAGTGTCCATTCACTCAAGCTGCAGGAATTACTCAGCTAAGAAACAAAGACAGAAAACAGAAAGCATTTAAAGAGTTCTTTGTACTAAAAGGAAGAATTTCTACTGCATCTGAAATGAAATCTTAAAAGGTGAGCAATGTTCATGTCCTTTGCTTTGGCTCTGTTGAGCACTGCTACTCACAAAAGATCCATGCTAAACTGAGAGGTACGTTTCTGCATAATTGAGGTCTTCTCAGGGCCTGCGCAGGGGGATATTTACCAGTCGTCACACTAGAACAGCTGAAAACAAAAAATGCACCCATAGAAGAGTGAGCTCAGGGTGAGAAAAGGTAAGAAAAAGCCCTTTCAGTGTTGCTCTCATCTATCGAGATACTTAGTCTATTAATAAGGTAAGCAGAAGATACAATCTTACAGAGAGAAAGTCTCAAGACCAGAGGAGATTCCAGGTAAATGGGGCTGAGTCAACAAATGTATGATTTCAAATGAAAGTCATTATGAACTCAACAGTTTGGTGTCTTAACTGTTAAGCTTCAAAGACTTGTACTTGCAAATTTTGTTTGTTGTTGTTTCTCGTTTGTTTTTAATGAGAATCATCATGGGGTTATTTCAATTAAAGGCAGGAATTTTGAAGACAAGAACTTAAAAATCATTTTATGAACTGAACCTTTAAAACAGTCATTAGGTAGCACAAAACCTGCAAAAGGAGGAACTCTTAACAGCAACACCTCTGAAAACTACTTTTATAAATTCTTGTGTATGAAAAGGAATTTTATCACAAATAGCTGATAATTCCTCTTCACTGCCATTCTTATGCCAGGTATCAGCACACTTTGTGTCTCTATTAACTAATCAAGCTGCTAACGTCACTGCTAAACAAACCTGTTCCTACAATATAGGCAGATCCCCTATGTTCTCTCACTGGTTTAAAAATCCGAGATAACAAGAAATAGGAGAGTTATGTTTACAATCCACAAGACCGTTTTAAAGCAAATCAATTCTGATACTGTACTTTACTTCCATACCTGATACGGGATAAAAAAGGGGAAGTACATCCAAGGCAAGTAAGTGGGCATGAAATTCTAAGATTGGGAGAGAGTAGATTTTTACTACTCTCAATGTCATTTAAAAGAAAATTACTAAAGTTATTTATGGTAAGGTATTACCTATGTTATACCTTAAAAAGACAAAGTTTGGTTTTATTCTCTGTTTGTGCACATCGCCACAAGTGCACAATGCTTTCCACATGCAGTCTTCGAACTTCCCTGTAATTCTTATCCCAATGTGATGTAGGGCAATAATGGTGATTTTTGGCCTCAAATAGCAGGTGACTCATTTCTATTTGCAATATTCTTTTGTTAGTTCACTGAAAGGAAAATTTAGTGGACTCAGTAGACTGAGCACAGAACATAACGCATATACAGTTTCTATGAGGTAATGTACATACAAAGAGGGAGACTGAAGGGACACAAGCTTGCCCACCAATCTTGTCAATGTTATTTCAAATAAATCAAAGCAAGCAAATTTCAAAGCACTGAAGCAATTTATAAAATGTAGCAACAATGAAATCCTTAATAAAGCACCTTTAACCAAAATGAAAATGGTATTTTTTATATTTGCTTTATTAAAAAAGCACCAATGCATCTGAATGTTTATTGTCATTAGGCAACTATTTCTAATTCTTCGAGTCTAATTAATTATTAATTTGCAGTTGCTATTTTTTTTTTCCAGAGAAATACAAGTCTGCCCTCTAGTGAGTAAAGTACAAAAACTGAGTGATTTTAAAGCCGTATCTTTCCCCTCCCCCATTTTGAGCATTAAAACATTTGAATCCTGACGTTTCCTGCTTGTAAGGTAATGTGGAACAGACAAAAAAAAAAAGCATATAATATGTTGTATTCACACCATAAAGATAAGCTGACCAAAGCAGTTTATCAAACTTGTTCTCTAAGAAAATTAAGCCAGTCTGATTTGGTTTTCTTTGGCAGCATGGAAGCCACATGGTTTGTTAGAGGAAGGGAAACAAATAAACCTGATCTTACAGGAAGGTCTTGGGCTATATGGAATCCTAAAGGCAGGCAGAGACAGAAATAAATGACACAAAAACAAACAAACAAACAAAAAAAACCCCACCAAACAAACAAAAAACAAAAAGCCAAACACACAAAAAATCCACAAATAAACCCCATCAACGTGCAAACGGGATTTGCTCTTTTTCCAGATCTGAAAGGAAACACACAAATTCAAACACCAGAAGAGGAGATCAGAGGAACTGGGGTTTCAAAGACAGTATCTATGTCTGTTTCGAGGCTGAATTAATTGGGGAAAAGGAAATTACCTCTTCACAAATAACTGTGTTCTAAAAGCAAATGTTTGGGATTCCTAAGTTACAGGTTGTGACCAAGAATATTAAAGCACTATTGGATGAGTAACTTCTTCAGGTGTCCTGTAGGAGATTACTGAGGAAACTGTTCCTGAACCCAGATCCTCTTAAAGATCCTCCTTATAGGATGTAACACACTTGGAAAGCTGAAAAGTCACCCTGGGCATGGAAACAGACACACCTCCATCCACGCTGTCAAATCAGACAGCTTTATAGCTGTTTATACTGTGTTTATACTGTTTATATATGTTTTTTATATATATATGTTTATATATGTTATAGCTGTTTATACTTTGGGGAAATAGCCTTTCATCCCTCCAAATTCATACCTCTGTGTTTTATGTTCAACTCAGGCACACCGATACGGAAAGTTAGATGGTGTGATTATTCCATTAGCATATTGCAAATTCTTAAAATTCAGTGGATTTTGCTCTCTTTCAGAGGAAAGGATGACGAAGCTCATAGCTGCGGAGGAATATTTAAAAACCTAAGTTGCATGCATGGGAATCAAAACCCACAAAGTTGAAAAAGCATCCTTGCCCAACTTCATTAAAAAGAAGGGCACAACAGTAAGCAACCACTGTTCTTAGATGCCTTGGGTGTTTTTGTGTTACGGTTTCTTTTCAACAGTTGGAATTGGCCCTGTGCTATTTTAGCACAGAAGGTTCAGTTGCCCACAGTATCACTGTGACACTCGGAGTTTAGGATGAAGCTACAACACAGCTTTCAAGTCATATTCACTATTGCACCCCAATCTACTTGTAGTAACATTTTCTGTGTAGCTGAAACCACTCTCCTCATTTGCTGGGAAAGGACCAGCAGGTATCAAAGGGTGACATGGAAACTCCTGGTAAAAAGTGCTGTCAAACTCCCTGGCCAGACTCTGATGGAAGCATTAAGATATTTAAGAGTAAAACGCTGGGAAGGATTCAGATTTCACTTCTATACCCTCAGCAGCTGGTGAGGGTGTGGAAATTTTCAAGCTGTCTATTCAGATATGGTATAAATATCTTTAACCTACATATTTAGCATGCAATAAATATATATATATAGTTATTCACTGTATGTTGGTTATATACACACAACCTGAACAAACAGGAGACTGCAAAAGAAGGAAAATTTAAGCTCCCTGCGAAATTTGCTATACTGCTACTTCGTATTCCAACAAGCTTTTTTTTTTGTTAAATTGTTCAGTTCTCCTACATGCAACACAACCTACATGTTGTTTTAAAAATAAATAAACCAATACACTGATGTCTTATTAATTCTGCGAGCAGCAGCAATGAGGGACCTTTCAAATCCAGCACAGATGCACATGCACACCTTTATTATTATGAACAACAATCACTGCAAAATCTCATCTCGATTTCTTTAGCTACATATATTTTGACTGGCTTGTCTCAAATTAAAAACTTTTCACTGCCAAACTGCTATTTATATAGACAATGGAGAAAGCGTATGTACATGAAATTCCTGAAGTACACACTCCTAAAAGCAGCCATGTAAAACTGACATTTTCTGACTCAGCAGATAATCTCCCTGTCAGCGCTCACTTTAACGACAGAAAGAGTTTAATTAGTTCTTAGTCCTATTACCCCCACCAAGCCAACAGAACAAACAAGCGGATAAACAGATCGCAGCCTCAGCTCTGCGTCACCAAAGCTACCCACCAGGTTTTGTCTGTAAGACCATTTTCTGTGCGTGTGACCTGTTTCCCTTTCTCCCACACAGCCCAACAGGATAGCAGAGCTGACAGACAAGGTAGAATCAAGCCTAAAATTAACTTTATCAAGCATAGTAAAACCCCAGGAAGAACCCAATTAGGTCTGCTATCCCAAGCTGAGCAGGACAAACAACGTGCATTCCTATCATTCTTCCTGCTTTTTCATTCAGCAGATTTGTCCCAGAAACCCAACAACTAGCCTGCAGCCTGACAAACCTTTTTCATATGATAACACTGAATTCCATGGGTATTCCTGAGTGCTTTCTTCCACCTAGGCCACATACCAGCCACCTTTAAGAGACATTCCTAGTTTCAAAGAAGTGGGTTTTGTGGAATGGATGGATGGACAGACAGAGGTGCAAAATCACTGCAGCACTCCCTTGTCTGGAATTATAACCGTGCCTTTTAATAAGCTAAAATATCTGTGAGTCTACATGCTTAGGGCTTGGGAGCACAATTTATCTTCTGAGGCGCATTTGTGCTATGTTGAGCTCAACAGGATCCTTACCCTTATTCAATTCTTTTTAATGGTGAAAGTAATTTGGAAAAGTATGAATATGCCCTCATAACAGAAGGAAAGTAACAAAGTTAATGATAAAAATCTTCTCTATTGTTTTGTTCTAAAATCATCTGACAGACTTAAGCATTAAAAATTACAGGTCTTTCAGAAAAGTGTGTAAAACTGTATAGCAAAGAGAAAAATTATGACCATTAATAATTCTTTATCCTACAGAACACTACTAAATACTCAATGATGATGCATCAGGGAAAAGTAAGTATCAAAAATTTGTGTCAAATTCTCTCAAAATCTTGAGCCAGAAGGGAAAAAAAAATAATTATCCAAACAACAAAAACAGCAAACAAAAAGAACCCCTCCCCACAAACCACAGTGCAGCAATACACTCCTCAACACTTCAGATACCTTCTCCTACATTGCAGCTCTGAGTTTCAAAAACCAACTGGAGTGGCTACTTCTATTTTCACACCTTGTGATCAACCAGATAGTCTAAATAATGGGCCCATATATTAAAAATATCTATCTATGCAGCCCTGCAGTTTAGCATTAAGAAATAATTTTGCCTTCAACGTGCTGTTCCAGTACAAGCCAACAGCTTTGCAGTCTCCTATTTCCTGGTGTACAAAAATAAATAAAATCCCAGAAGTATTGCCCTAACAGTTATCTTCGAGTTTTGCTTGATAGACTTCCCACAGAAGGCCTAAAGTAAAAAAAAAAAAAAAAAGTGAAAAAATAAGATACTAGGCACTGAGAATCTGGAAAAGCACAAAAATATGTACAAAATAAATTGCAGGAAAAATATTATACCTAGTTAGCTTAGACAAGACTTGTTTGTCTACATTGCTGCGGATACGTAGAAGATTGAGTGCATACCCTCTATCAGGCTTTGTATGAAAACCAGTAGCTGTACACACTGAGAGCAGCAGGATTAACCCACATAAAAAGGTTACAATCAATGTAAATGACAGGAAAACAATCCTTTTCCGAACATATCTGGTGTGTTTGTATCCATGTATGTTTTCTGTATGTCAGCTCTGACAGAGAAAATAATGTTACTAATGAAAAAAACCCAACGAAGATTTCTGACACAAACTCATCTGAAGGCAAGTAGGGACTTCTACAGTGAGCCTGCCTTCTTCACAAACCCTCTCCAGTCCTATCTTGTCTCAAAATGGGAGGTACTGCATTTAAATAAAGGAAATAAAGATACTCTGATTAAAAATCCAAAAAGATGCATTTTAAAAACAGACTTACAAGAGGTTTAGAACAAAGATAGGGTTTTGGTTTTGTTTTTTTAAGAGGTAAAAATAATCCTAGTTGCTTTTGCTGTTTCATCTCAAGAATACAACATTAAAATTATACTGCAGTACCAAGTTTTTACACACAGATTACATAAACTCGCTATAAATGTATAGATCTGGAATGCTCTGTGATCTTTGATAATTTTCATCCAAGTGTGCCTTTCTGTCCTTTCCTTCCTCTTCAGGTCCACAGAAGTTATGCCAAAGAGGTAACTTTCAAGGCAGCCCTCACATAAATTCTGGTGCAGTAAAACAGAGATGGGATGGGAACATCATTTTACTGTGGATCAAGTGGATCTTTGCTGGCAAGACTCAAGGTAGCTCATATGCCTACATAGGGTCTTACAACTTTCTCAGAAGTTTTTCCCATTTAGATCCATGAAAACAAACTTGTGTGGATGCTGGTCAGTGGTAGCATCCACCCCTTTGAAGAAAACCTTCTTACACAGGAATCCTCAAGGAAGTACTCTCCCAGTAGGCATCACTCCACAGGCTTTCCCCAATTCTGGATCCTAACTAGGGAAGTTTCTTATGTTTAGTGCTGCAAGTCTTAATTGGCTTTTCCTGTAAAAATCAACAGGCCATGTGAGACTGGACACAGCACTGGAGGTGTTGAGAAGGCTCTATGACAGTATCAATCTAGCTGACACCCCAGGACATCCACCCTATTCCAGCTTTATGGAAAACAAGGGACAAGACCAGTTAACTTCTCTGTGAAGCGCCCCAGTAATGCAGTAGTAAGAAGCGTCAGGTGTCAGCTAGGAATTATTATTCTCCATTGCCAAATCACATAATTGTTTCTGTACTATGCAATAGCAAGTGGCTTTAAATTCCCTGCAGGAGTAGCCTTTTATGATGAAACAAACTCAATAATGATTACTTACTCCAAAATCAATTTCATCATAACAGTGAGTGGTCAGTTACAACTCACTTGAAAATAAATTCAAATTTACCAGGGGTGGGGAATCAATTTTTTTTTTTTTTTTTTTTTTTGAAACACCAATGTCTTAGGTCCTTAATTGCTTTGTGCAATCACTCAGAGATACAAATATTTATTTTAATATGCAATTACAGAAAGCTTCTGTATAAGTACTTTCTTCCCTCCTCAAAAAAGGCATTTACAGATACCACAGAGCTGTTTCTTCAACATCATTAACTGGAAGGCTGACAAGGAACTGAAGCAACATGAACAGGCTGAAGGACAATGGTTTTTCCCCCCCTCCATCAATACCACACACAGACCAACTCAACCACTGTCATGCATCAGTCCCTGCACCTCTTCCTCAACACAAGTTCCAACAGTGAGCATCCCCACTGTATTAAAGAGAACCACTCAGGAAAATCGTGACTGCCTTGGGAGATTTATACAGCAGCTGGTCATAACCCTGAATATAATTTCAGTAATTATTACATTTTTATTAAGAGTTTCAGAAAAGCTACTTTTAAAATTCTGTAAGGCAAAATCAATTTTGCCTGTTTGGTAAAGATTTTATTACTCTGAAATCAAGTCAAGCTACTTAAGATGGGATGCTGCTGCCTAAAACCAGGTCTTTAATGCATGTGAGCACATAAGAAGCACTGGAATAACCAAGACCTCCCCCAGAAGCTGGCAGATATGCCAGTGGGCCCCCAGAAGAT
The DNA here is from genome assembly GCA_024611175.1 of Megaceryle torquata. Classification (NCBI taxonomy): domain Eukaryota; kingdom Metazoa; phylum Chordata; class Aves; order Coraciiformes; family Cerylidae; genus Megaceryle; species Megaceryle torquata. Next base: position 15,916 of record JANIJG010024989.1, on the reverse strand, counting down.
GCCCACCTTTCTGGTGCAATAGCTGCAGGCCAGGAAGATCACTTGGATGGGCAACTGATACCCCTGGGACAGGAAAATTAACACTACCCTTCAGAGCAGGATACCCTGTCTCCTCCTCTCCTGTGGTCATCAACTTGTAAGCACTTACATTCAGGCTTCATTTCAAATACAAAAGTAAACCCTGAGGTCAGCACAAGTGAGCTTTGGTGGATAGTTGTGCCTAAGTAAATATTCTCAAGATCAAGACTTAAGAGCTGTGGCCTTTGAACCCTCACTCATCACAGCACTCCCGTTGACCTTATGAAACTTTGGTGAGATGGGCTGCACACCTAAGTCCCTGTCATACAAGCTACAATTTTTTTGTAGCATCTGACTTTCTGCAGAAGGTGCAAACAATTAGTAATAAAAATTATTAGTAGTATTATAAAAAGAATAAAGACCATGTAATTAAGAACAAAATCATTTTGTCTTGTTAAAAAAAAAAAGAAGTCAGGAGAGGTGATTGATTGTTCTGCCACAGCCTCTTAAGGGCAGAAAGGCAGGGAAAACTAGCTATAAAAATCCTGATTTCATAGAGACCATCCCAGAAGAGGAGTCATAGGGGAACATGGCAAGCTCTCAAATATCATGCCTTGGTACATAGCCAAGAGATATGCAGAAGCCAAAACAGGGCACGGTAGGAGTTGCCTAAAGGCAACTCTAAACAGAAATGAGTTCCCAAGTAGTTCCAGAAATGCATCCTAAGAAACTACCTTTGCTCTACACGCTGCCCCAGGGTCCAGCATAAGCAGCAAACTGCCCAGGTGGACAAGTTATCACTGCAGTTAAAGAGGGAACTGATTCATATTTCTTTAGAGGCACATATGAAACTTTCACTGAAGAGAAGACACACGCTGGCATGTTAACACTACACAAAGCCATATGAAGGCTCTTTGGTGATTTTATACTGAAAACCAGTATTTCTGTCTTCAGATGACACATTAATACTCAAATCCTTTTCCTAACAACCCATTTTGAAGTTACATTGTGTTCTGTATTCACTGCATGACAATGCACTTGTATCATCTCATAATTAACTATAATTACTATACGATGATTTCCAGACTTCAATGTAGTTAACCATTAACCTGTATTTGGAGGCTGTATTTGCTGAGCAGCATGGCATGTTCCTTCACTCCCCAAAGCTATGTAATTGTGCAGTTATAGACCTTATCAGAGTAGTCAACTTAAAACACTTTCTGCAGGGGTGGGAGGAAATATCATGGATATCTAGTTATTAAACCATTTTTATTAAAAATCCCATTTTTTTTAACATGAAATTTTGCCATGAAACAATAAATTAACCTGGAACTGCCAATTTTCACACTTTCTGGACAACCCTCTTCAAACCTCCAGTTACAGTCCTATACCAGCATAGTAAAAAGTGGCATCAAGACAGCTCTTTCAAGCTTCCCAATGGATTTCCTTACTGTGCTCGATCTGTATATCTACTTGTCTATTAGGAAAAAAACACCAACATACTTTGAGTCTCCAACATAGATGTGATTTTACATAAATGTAACTTAGTTGTTCCTTCCATAATAGTAAATGTCTTGCTAACATGTGTAAAGCATTTGCAGTAACGTTCAGCTGTTATAAAAAAATATACAACATTATAGTGTAAAGAACGCTATTCAGTATTTATGGATAGTCAACAGCAAGGATGACCAAGGATGACTACAGAACTGCTGCATACACAAAATTATGCATGTTAAAAATTTGATGTTTTGTTTGTTTTGGGTTTAGCATTTGTTTGGGTTTTTTTGTTTTGTTTTTTTGGTTTTTTTTGAGTAACATGTAACAGGATTGTGCAGTCCCATTCATTGAACTTGCTCTGTATTTTATCACAAACTGAGATGTTCCAGACCTCCAACAACTTGACAGAAAGGTTGATGCAAAAATATGCAACAAGATAAATTGAGATAGCCTGTCAAACACACAGAAGTAAAGGCTATTATGTTCAAATAAATATGAAGTAGTGTATTTGAAGTTTGTTTTGCTGCTCCTTTACATATCAGAGGGATTAACAAAAACAATTTAGAAATTCAGGATACATATCAACTGGTTACCATCAGGACTCCACTTCCACACAGGATCTGATGCAGCCCATCTCAGACTGTAAAAACCTTACTACAAACAGTTCATTTCTTTGGAAACTCAATCTACAACTTTCAACTGCTTGTGAAAGACTCCTGGCTGCCAGCTTGGCCAACGTGAGGTGTTACTTTGAGGTCTTTAGTACCACTTTGTTATACTGTTTCTGCTGTAACCTCAGTTAGGGAACCAAACTTTATTTAATAAACATGCAATCTTTATCCTTCTTACTGCACATGCAAAAAGCAAATGTGTCATCTTGTCCAGCATGATGTATTGGTATAATCCATAGATTGTTTAGTTGAAATTTACCTGGAAATACTATGCTGAAAAGGCAGATTATGACTGACTTCAAAGGATTCTCAAAAAAACCCCAGCGAAATTAGCACCAGTGTCATCATAAAATGAGGTACTAGTACTAACAACTGCTACTGAAGTATTGCAGCACTCTTTCCCCATAGTCTTCCTGTTCTGAAGGCTGGGAATGGTGAGGAATATGGTAAGAGTTTGGTCACCCTGGTTGGGGAAGACTTCTTGTGTATTGTAGGGTGGCCTAGGCAGTTGCTGCACAATGCACTGAACAGGCTTTTGTGCCAAATCCAATTCTCAGCACTACAAAAAGCATTCATCTTAAAGCAGCTTTGGGAGGATGAGGAAATCTAATCCGAGAGGGAAGCCCCGTGCCCATGTACAATAGAAATACCACCCACACCAAAACAATTTTCTGGATGCACATCAAAGAACATACCCTCTTCAGAACAAATGCTAAATACACCCGCCTCAGAACTGTGTCAATATTGGCACTAGGGAATGAAACCCAACTTCTAAACAGACTCTGGGAAAGACTCCCGTTGTCAGAAACTTTATGAAAGCACTAGTGCAATGTTACCTGCACTTCAGGTAACAGTAATACAGGTAAAGACCTTTGCAAAATACAAGGTTAAGGCATTAAAATATCCTGGGGTTTTGCAGGACCAATTTGAAGTTTCAGGAGATCTTGTTTTAAGGCACATTCAGTTCACAGGTATCTAATCCAGTACATAAATGGAAAAGACAAACTTCTTCAAAGACATCTGTAAACAGTCCTCAACAGGATTTCAAGTTTACAACCATTAAAACTTATTTCACAATCTAATAATCTAATGCTTGTATTTGAGGAGAAAACTGTTGGAAGTGGGTAAGAAGTATCTGAAGCTTTACCTCTTGATGCTGCATCTGTAATTTGTGTATGTAAAACTTCTGTACAACCTTGTCTCAAACAAAATGATTCTCTTCATGCAAAAAAGTTTCTCAGACTCTGTAGTAGTTTGGTTTGTGCCTTCCCCCCCCCCCCCAAAATAAACATAACACATACCTCATTATCTGTCTCAGGCCAACCTCAGCACTCCCTTCCTTGGGTCTTCGCACAGCAAACCAAAAAAATTACAAAGTACGCCAACTGACCATTCTGAAATTACTATGTTAAGGGTTGGAACAAATAAATATCAAAGGGACCGGCTATTCTATCACCACAGTAGCTGACGAACAGGGAAGAAGCAGAAAGGTAGGCAGGCAAGCAAACATGAGCTAGAGGTCTGCATAGGGACACCACCACCTCACTCAACCTCCTCCCTGGTGCTGGCAATGCTGCTACTTGATTCAGTTCAGACACTTGAGAGAGGAAGTTGAACTTAAAATATACCATCATCAGTTATGCTCCTGACTGCTTAAGCAGCCCAACTAATTCCCAACACACCAGATGCCCTTGCAGCTGATAACCTGTACGCATCCTGGAAGAGGCCAGGGGAGACAGGACCAGCACATACATGAGTTCCTCTCCCTTTGCATAGTTCTAAATAAAATTAAGCTGCTCATGTCATTCCCACTGCCAGATTAGCTTAAGTAAATTCCCAATTCAGCTCATTCACCTCACTTTGATCCATGCTACATGCTGCTTTCTATTCGTATCTACAATCATCACTGACAGCTGCAGGAAAAGCAGCATAAATCCAACAATAAAACACTTTTAAGAGGGAGAAGTAAATGAGAACTACAGGATTATAGATTTTTTTTCTTCTCTCTCCTTTTTATATCATTTTTCTAGTCTGATATTAATATGCTACAGCACAATTTTATTCCTTTTGCTGCACATAAGAGAATAAAGGACTGAATTCACCCAAACCAAGTAAGTTTAAAAAGATAGTGATCAGATTCCTCCACAGCCTTGTCCCTGAACCTTCCTCCTTGACCTTTCAATTAAGCAAGGTAAAGGATCTCCTTAGAACTATGTTTTTCAAGTAAACAGATAAAAAAACCCCATGGAAATCTCAGAAAGCAAATTAAACAGAACATTCAGTGTAATAGATAAAATAGCAAAGCAGTGGAAAGGAGGATAGAAATTATTGAAGCAAATGCCAAAACCCAGTTTCCTTATTTCACTATTTCTCCTCATCAGTTTTGTCAAACTTCATTTACAAATCATTAGTCTAATTCTAAATTATCGGTCGCGCAGTCTCCCTTTAGACCAGTACAGAACTGCTACAGCACGTCTTTTAAAAATTTACAAATACCCAAGCATGGGGGTCTCGGGGCAGAAAAGAATGTAGGGAGGGAAGAATGCCTATGCACTTATGTCACAGTATGTGTATTTTGAAAGTGAGAGAGAGTGCAAGGGATAGGGGAAGTCTGCATATATATAAAGAACGGTATTGCATACTTTCTATTGAGGCAAGTAGGATGTGTAACTGAAAATCCCATGTAACAGCAGCTTTTATGTATCTTATCTGCGTGATATATCCAAAGAAATGAACTCCAACGTGCCACTGGGTAAACATAATCCTCAAAAGGGACACAGCTTCAGGTCCTGGTTTCTAGTTCTAGATTGCAGACTCTACTTAGCTTCCAAAAATGCAATTCTGGATTAATTCAGAAGGTTCTTTGGACTTAACAGGTCTTAAGCATTTAAGAGAGAAAAGGGAAAACTTCAGCTGTAGAAAACTTCCAAATAAGATAGAAGCAAAAAAGCTGGTATGCTTGACCCTTCTTTAAAAGTAGAGATACACCCTTAATGTGTATTATATTTAAAAAAACAAAAGGACTAGCATTATGCTTACCACGAAGCACTCAAACATTACAATTTCAATGAAGAGCATAAAATCTTCACAGATCAAGCCATAGTTCAGAACCAACTCTAATCTCTATGGGATCCTTCGCCGACAAAAACAATTTTGAAAAAATAAATCGCATGAGCCATGCACACTATTGTTTTATCCAGCACATACTCTGCACCAGGAGCTGTTCATATTTAATGGCAACTAATGATTCATTATGACATCTCAGAAATAAAAATGGATGTCAGAGAAATACATGAAGCAACAACGGTACCACCTCATCATCTAATTATTTTGATGAAGTGACTACATGGTTAGTACAGACACTGCCAAATACACGTTCATCAAACTGAAGCATCCTTTATGCTGTCTCTAAACGACAGGAAGATTATTTAATCCTGGGCATTGTAGGGTGAGCTGACCCTCCAAGCATGCAGTGAAATCTGTACAGATTTTTCAGAAATACTGCCTGGGCCTTAATATGGTCTGTTCAAATGTTTTCCAGCCTAGCAGGATTCATCAATCCACCCAGAAGACGAAAAGAGGCGGCAAAACCAGTGTTATGCTGCCAGTTTGGGTGGGTTGGTTTTCGTTGGTTGGTTTGGTTTTTTGGTGTGTTTTGAGGTTTAGGTTTTTTTTTTTTTTTTTTTTTTTTTTTTTTTTTTTTTTTGGTGTTTGTTTT
>JANIJG010024988.1:0-21896 GCA_024611175.1 Megaceryle torquata | reverse complement strand
TTCCTTTCCTTTCCTTTCCTTTCCTTTCCTTTCCTTTCCTTTCCTTTCCTTTCCTTTCCTTTCCTTTTTTTTCTTTTCATCAAATTAGACTTCTATGCAGCCTTCTTAATATTAGTCTTTATATGTATGGCAAGAGAATATTGGCAAGTTGAAAGTGTTAATGAAGGTGTAGCATTCTGTGATATTTCTTCTCAGTTTAAGCGTATGCTTTAGCATGGGAAATGATTTGGCACAATCTCTTTTCTTGGCACTGAAACTCACTCTTCACTTCTACTTGAAGGGAGAATGAAGGGGGTGGAGGGGAATCCTCAAACACAAACCATACACAGTTATCAATGGGGAAGATTTTTAGCCAGGAATGTTTACTTTTAGACCTACATCTGTGCTGTATGATAGTCATATACTGATATTTGAAGAGATTTATAATAAAAATATCTCCATGTGGCTGATTGCTGTTGGCTCTCCCTAGTAACTGAGGGCACTCAGCCTCTGTGTAGAAGTCCAAGACAACCCAGGAATGGAAAGCTTTTATATTTACAGTCGTCTTCTATTGCAGAGAAGCCCAGAAATTATGCAAGGGACTGAAAAGAGATAGGCATGAAAAGAAAAGATATTATTGTGACTGAGTAAATCAAGACACAATGACAGTGGAACAGCAAGATCCTTGTTTGTGATATGAGGTCTCAAGTGGGAGTAAAGAAGGGGAGAAATATGTGAGCAACATCAGCTCCAAACTTCCAGATTTTTTATTTTCCAAAAGATTTGAATTCCACGGGTCTCAGCCAGATATTCAGTATCCATCCCAGTATTTGCAGAGCTATACTGGAAAAAAATATTCTCATCTGATTATTTGAAAAACATTCTCCAAAGCTTTTCCTTTGTAGTTATTGGTGCTGATAGCCAGAGTTAAATCTTTGCCTTACCAGATGAAGAAGAGAAATTGAGAATTGGATTTTTTTACATCCTGAACTGGATTCCTAAAAGATCCTATTAATTTGAGGAGCTTTTGGAAGCTTCTACTTAATAAGTCTTTCCCCTTGTGAAAGTCACAGCAAAATAGCCCTTTTTAAAAGAATTAGAGAATATAAATAGTCCATCTGTCTGCCCCAAGGTGTGATCAGGTATTCCTATGTCATTCTGAGGGCTGTTCGTGTAATTTATTTTTAGAATGGGCTGATGCTATGGGTTCCAAAAGCAGTCAGGATTTCTGCTCCAGTACTCCACTCTCTTCACTGATCTATTGTAGTGTCTAAGCTTTTTTTTTTCTGGTTGCACTTTTAGCCCTTAATTTATGTCCTGTCTATCATAGATATCATGTCCATATGCTGGCTTTTGAGGTTTTGAGGAAATGTATGATGTTATCTATCAATTTTCAGTACTCTAGACAAAAAAATCACTATTCCTTCAATATTGCCTTATAGATCATGACTTCCAGACCACTAAAATCTCTGTACTTTCCCTGTACACTCTCTAATTCACCCAAACTTTTCCAGATGTTCAATATTCAGAACGGAACACAAGGTTTTCTTAGAGACCTTATCAGGAGTGAGTGCAGTGGAATGCTTAACTCATGTCCACTATATACCACACATGAGAGTATAGATATTTCACTACAGTATTCACATATATACAGCTGGGGCAATCCACCAGACCTCCAGGTCTTTTCCTGGGTTACTGGTTACCCAAGATATCTTTTCCCCAATCTCTTTTTTATTTGGTTGGTTATACTTATGTCCTCTAATTGTTCTCATTAAATTGCATCAGGGCAGGCTTTTTTTATTTTTTAATTCTAAAAACAATTTATCACTTTGGAATTTTAATCATGCCTTCCAATGTGTTTGCAGCTTGGTAACATCAGTGTATTGAATAAATATGGTCTGTATTCCTTTGAGCAGATATGTAGGAGTATTAGGCTAACAACAAACTCCTTCTGAACTCCACCTTATGCATCATTCCACCTGAAAGACAAACCCTTGACAGCTACTCTTTGAATATGATTTTCAGACAACTTTATATTCAAGCTACAGTCCTTTCCTAAGCTTCCTTCTGAGAACAGTATATCAAACAGCAAGAAAGCTAGGCTAGAATCGAGATATAGGTTATCTGTTGCTTTTTCCCTGTCTGTAAAGCCTTTTACCCTGCCAGGGAAGGAAATTCAATTTATTTGACATGATTAATTCTTGAGAAAGTCATGTTGGCTGTAATTTGTCTCCCTGTTCTCATCTAAGTATTTACAAATAGTTTATTTATGATTATATTTTCCTAGGACTTAAAGCTCCCCTACTCTTCCTTTTCTCCTACTTTAAAGATAATTTTATTTTTTTCCCCCACAGTGTTACAGAAATTTGGTCATTTTCTATGTGATCTCAGAGTAGTTCTCTGAATACTAAAGAGAGATCATTGGGTCCAGCACATTTGAGAGCACTTAAGTTTCTAAGAATTATTAAGTTTATTCTTCCTTTCTGCTTGCGTTAAATGTCTGACCACATTTAACTTTTTCACAGAAGACTGATGCAAGAAAGGCATCGGTTGTTTCTCCCTTGTAGTGTTAGATTCATTGTACAGTAGTCATTGAATAAACTTTTTGTTTGTTTACTTCTCTTACTGAAAATGTACTTACAGAGAATTTTTACTTATTTTGTATGTTTTTCTGTATTTTTTCTTTCTGACTGTGTTCCTAAAATTCTGCTGCACTTCTATTTTTATGTTACAGTTAAATTCAATTTTGTGTTCACTTCCTTTTTTTTTTTTTTGTGGGGAAAGAGTCCCTAATGCAGATAAATGGACCTCCTACTGCACTTCATGTTCTTATTCCTCTGCGGTATGATAATTTTCATTTCTGAATTTAACATTTTCTTTTAAAAGAATTGTTAATATTACAAAGCCTTAGACAGTCATCTTTGTGATATTTATGGTCATTTCCTCAACTACAATTCAGGGTTTTGTTTACTTTTCCTGGATCTGCTTATTGACCAAGACATTGCCCCTGGCAAAGTCACTTTTCCTCAGTTTTCCCATCCGTGAAAAGCAAATAGTAATATTTATTCCTTTACAGACATCTTTCACACCCACCAGTGAGACACTGTGAGGCATTGTTAATTGACAGAACTATTGAAATTCCCTAATGTATTCTGGAACAAAGTACTATAACAAGCAAAGAGGTATGTATTAGTTCAAAGGTGCCATTTTGACTGTTTCTGTTTTGAGTATTTTGATGATCTGTGTTTAAGCAAGTAAATGGTTTAAGGAAAAAGATATTTGTAAAATATAGTTTTAAAATTTAAAACCACTATTTGACTCTTCAGTTTCAGATGAATCTTGCAGTAATATATCTAAACCACACACATTTATATTAATAATATTTTCTCATTCATCTTGTTTCTTAAACTAGTAAAATTACTTTTTAATAATTAACTAGGAATGCTATAAACTTCAAAACTGTGAGGTGTTTGTCATTCTAAAATGAACTGCATTTCCTACCTTTAGCTTGAAAGCAAAACTATTCAGGCTGACAAATCTATTAGATACTGTCACCTAATAATTTAGGGTTTTTGCAGATGTTAGCTACTGACAGAGGAATATAGTAGTGACAGCGAACAACATGGCAGACCATTCCATGTCTGATGCATAACTTTAGTTAGTTGATTGTGCCAGCTATCATGTTAAATTCTTAATACTAGTCAAATTTATTTACTGTATAATCCTTTTCGCCCATTGCTTTCCTTTTTATCAGTGGTTCAGAGCCTCGAGGGCTTACAGAAAGAACTATTGATGACCACAGTGCTCTCTGTATATCTGGGATAATTCATTGTTAACAGTGACATTTTCAAGTCCATGTTGAGAACTGTTCATGAAGGAAACACTGTGCTGATTCTCCAGGGACTGCAGAGGGGAAAAAAGAGAAAGAACATGAAAAAGAAGATATAATGTGGCTTTTATGGAAGAAGATGAAAGGTTTGTTTTGTTCTCTCTCTTTTTGCCTACATCAAAAATGCTGTTTATTGTGCAAAAGAAGGTATGATACAGACTTTAAGAACTGATTGCTTTTGCATTTACTCAGCTTTCAGAATAATATTGACAGGTGGAGCAGGGAAAGTCAGAGAACATCAGGGACCTGTATCCTTATGAGAGGTGAAATGGGAATGTGGCTACTACGCAGGGTAGGATATTTTGCATGGGGCTACATCACTTGTAAGCTTTCAGATTTGTTTTCTTCTTTTTGGAACAGGTTTTATTGAGGAACTGCAAAGCAAGGACTTACCATGCTTTTCTTGTGGTGTCTGAAGCTCCCTTTAGATATATAAAGGCAACTCTGTACCTTTTTATTTAGGGGTTTTATTTTCCAATGATAGGTCAGTTATGTTTTTTTCCTTTTCAAATAATCTAGTTTTAATCATCCTAGCTACATGGAGTTCTTGTCAGAAAGAGTCTGAAGAAGAAGCTAGAGCATGAGCTTCATTTCTGAAAGCTGAAGCAGTGGTTGAGATTGGAGGCACTGTAGTGTATGAAAACAGGGTACTATCTTTCCATCAGGTGTTGTAGAATGGAAGAGGAATAGCCCAGGTTTTACCATTCTTTGACAGGTTTTCAAGGTTTTTCCCTAGAGAGGACACTTTTTGAGAATCAAAAAAAGCAGAGAACTTCCTTACATCAATTCCGCTGTATAAGTTTTCTATGCATTTACATGAAGGACATTTCATAAATGATGGTGAATTTGCCATGAGAAAAGTATCATGTGTCTGTAAAAAGATAAAGTCATTCATACCACACATCTGTGAAGGCTTTATACCTTACAGAAAAAAAAAAAAAAGGCAAATCCCAGGAGCTCCTACGAGAAACTACTGAACAAGATGTGGTTGGTTGACCTTGCCAGACCCTCACCCATGGTCTCTCATTCTTTGTCCTTGAGATGACAGCATGAAGAAAATAAGATGAAAAGCTTATGGCTTGAGATAAAGACAGGGACATAATTTACCAGTTACTGTAATTGGCTAAACAGAGTCAACTGGGAGAAGATTAATCTCACTTATCGGCAATTAAAAAGAGTAGGATAGTGAAACACAAAACCAAACCTAAAACCACTTTTCCCACACCGCTTCCTTCTTCCAAGGTTCTAATGCACTCATTTATTCCTGACTCTTGCCTTTCTATTCCTGAGAGGCATGGGGGGATAACACTGAAGAACCACTATTTCTTTGCTTGATTTCTGCATTCTTCCCTACATCACTAATTTTGGAAAGGGTTGACAATCTTGGGCTAGAGGTACCTCTCCACTAACATGGTATGGTTGTTTTGTATGTGCCTGTGATAACAGGTCACATACACCTACCCCATTCCCCCTTCAAGAATGAAATTATATACGTTTTTTCTTACAACTGCAGAAAATGCTTACCCCTGAGGTCGTATTGTAACTCCCATTTTATCATGGTTTCACAAGCATTAAGAAGACAACAAGGGCAGTACAGACAGAAAACATGCAGGCTGTGAGCTATAGATACTGGGCCAGAACAATTACTGTGGACACTCAGACCTCCATCACAGGCATAGGTCAAAGAATGTCTCACAGATTATAGATTAAGGATTATATTTTATAAACTTCTATAATTTCATCTCTGAGATCTGAGGGGACTGGAGCAGAGAGATACTGAAATACTCATGATCAGGGTCACTTCCTTCCTATTTCTTTAGCCCTCCCAACATTCCTGTGTCTCCTTGCCTTCAGTGGTAGCAAATTACATCTTATTTCAATGTTGAATTTGTCTGAGTTTAACTCCCAGATCTTGGTGTGGTAATAAAGCATAGGAATGGCATTATATTCTTGGTATAGTAATATCATAAAATTTTATGAAGCTATCATCATGCCTTATAAAGTAGCAGGAAAGGACACAATATTTTTTTTCCCCCTTCTTTGCATCATCTACTACAATGACAAGAACAATTATGGAAACAATTATTGCAGGGAGGAACAACAAAACTGAGGCCTCAGTTTCTCTGCATAAGCCTAGTTTTACAGTAGTTTAACTTCAGTAAAATCAGCCACAGTAACAGGAAAAGGAAATTGAGTGAAGAGGATCCTAAAATCCATCTTGATGACCTGAACAGAATCCCAATGGTTTATAAGGCTTGACTGGGTTCAATATTACCTTTATAATTACATGTTAACGCAGTTGCTGCTGTCAGTGATCAGAAATTCTGCTTATGTTGCTGTTAGTGGCTGGTTTTTTTCAGGGGTTTGTTGCCCCTCCTGGATATCAACAAATAAATGAAGGTCCCAGGAAGCTGTTCTCTGCAAACATTTTTTTATTGATATTATTTTTATTTTGTTTCTCTGCTTCAGGAATGTGCTACTTTTTCAAGTTTGGTTTGTTGGGTTTTTTAACTTTTATCTTATGACAAAATTCAAATTAGAACTAGGTCTCCTACAGAAAATCTACTCCAGTAGCTTCAACTGCACATAAATGTTTCCCTCTGTTTCATAGCATATGTTTATCCATAACATTGGCATGCACTTCTAGATTATTTAAAGTTATATCTTGTTAAGGAGATGTGAAAGAAGTGAGCTATCAATCACTGGTCATGATCATCAAATCTTTTAATAAAACTATATTGAAGCTAACAAAAATGAAGAATGGTACGTGCAGTAGTTTTTATTGCCTAAGAAAACAATTAGCTTTACCTGATAGGTTTTGCATAGTATTGTGCAAATTGCTGATTTGATTAGCTCTGATAAAGCTTATCTGCCTCTGAATTGGGCATTACAGAATAACTAGATATTTCAGCGAGCCAACAAACCCCACAGCTGAGGTAGACTGGCTGAGCACATGTGTCTCAGTGGACTTTAACTTAAATTGTGCATACTCAGCACCTCAGTGAATATGATTAGAAATCAGGTCTGCTTAGAATTGAAATGGAGGAATTACGAGTCACTGAAGATCTTCCATGTCTATTTTTATAGGAGAAGGCAATCTATGAGCTTATAAAGAGAGCAGAACCTGTCATCCCCAATTCACTGTTTGCTTAATGTTTGCTGGCTGAATTCAAATGACATTCTTTCACATTAGTTGCATGTCAATAGAAGATAAGATATAGCTTCTCAACAGTATGCTAATGCTTTGAGTTACCCTGAAACTGCCAGAGACAGTCTACAATCCGCTCCTTTTCTTTCTTTCAGAAATGATTAACATTAGCATGAAGTAGGGTCAGTACTGGAGGGTGACTGAAAAGCTGATGTGACATTTAACTCATAAATTAAATTATAACTTTGCTCCTGTGTACCCCACTCGGTTTAGTTCTCAGTTATGTGAGTCCTGATCTTTCCATCTTTCAGAAATTTAGACTGAAACTCCTATTAAGGTCATAGTACTGCAGCCACAAATAGCATGGCCTAGGTTGTCACACAACCAAGTATTCACATCTATGTCCTACATTTCTGTCCATATAATTGACCTGACCAGAATCTGAAGATTTTTTTTACATATGTCTTGAATTTTTATATGTGCAGCTGCTCTGATAGAGCTAGAATTAAGTAGATGTAACCTGATCTTGTGAAACACATAGAAAGGCCAAGCATACTGGACACATCATGTACAACATGTCTTGAATACAAGTCTGTGCATGCAGTCACTGTATGTGAAATTCATTAGATTTGGTCTAGAATCTATGAAGTTGTTGTCTCAGTCTGAACTCAACTGCACGCTCCACTCTGCAGCCAATGGAGAAAAGTGGACATTACTGAGACACAGTTTGTATGACTGTAAAGAAGGGGAGAATTCTGTTGCGTAAATGTAGGTGCCTAATTAGATGTTCTGCTCAGCCTGCAACAGCCTCTCAAGAGCAGTGTAAGTTTCTTATAGGTCTTTCATTCATTTTCTTGTTGGTGTCTTGAAAAACTCAGGACACTGCAGTCGGGTTATAAATGCTTATGTTTAGTCAGTGAAATCCCATTCTGGGAAGATACAGGCATAGAGTTTGAGTTGTGTAGGAAAAGGAGGGTGACACTCCTGTTATATCTCCAGACTCTTGGAAACCATCATTGTCCTTATAATTAAGAAAGATTAAAATGAGGATTTCTGAAAGCACTCCATGCTGGCTTGATTACATTCTCATTGACTTAATATCTAAAAATGTCAAAACCTTTTCTTTTGCTACCTATCATCATTCAGTATCTGACTAGTGACACCAGTTGGCAGTCTGTCTGTCCTCCTTACTTCTGCCACTGACCTGCTCACTTTATGAACAAACAGCAACATATTTTGTCCCATGGTGATTTTCAGACTTATAGAAGGAGCATATCAGAAACATTTAATAAAATACTTATTTGTGACAACGTATTTGGTTTGCATATCATGGTTTTGATAGCAGGGAGGCTACAGGGGTGTCTTCTGTGAGAAGCTGCTAGAAGCTTCCCTGATGTCCAATGGAGCCAATGCTAGCCAGCTCCAAGATGAACCTACCACTGGTCAAGGCCACTGGATTAATTGTTGTTTGTTTTGGTTTTTTTTTTAGATATGGGCAGAGATTTCTTGCTATGCATCTCAGAAACAAGCTATAGGGTCTCATCATGAATAGGGCTGGTAAGTGCTGTGTTAAAAAAGAGAATTCTCTTGATCAACTTCAGAACTGAAGAGTTATAGCAATTCCTATGTTGAGATTTCTTCCAAACAAAAGCCCTGATTAGCTGATATGTAGGTGGTGACCAGATAAATTCTGGACATTTTAACAGGATGTGGAGAAAACCTCAACGTAGGCTGCAAAAATGTGATCCTGGACATAAGCCACAATATTGAAGTGATGCCAATTTCTGTCATGTTTATTACAATGGGAGGACAACTGATTTGCTCTATTAATTTACATATAGAATAGTCTTCCTTTCACATGCTTATTAATAGAAAGATTACTAGTGTAATTGACCAAATCCACTCAGCACAATTAAAATGGATTTTAAGGGCTTTGATGTACATCACTGTAAGCAAAGGAAGCAACAGTTAAATCCCCAATTAACAGAAAGAAAATATGAGACAGGATTTTGTATCATTTCATTGCAAGCAAACAGAAAGAGAATAAATCCTCCTTCTGTAATGTAGTTTACACCCTACAACAAGCAAAACCAATTTAAAGCTATAGTAAATCTTAAATTATTCCTTTCATTCTCAATAGGTCATTAAAAAGCTTCTTCTAGTTTCTAACATTTGACTACAGTACTTGGTTTATGATGAAGAATGCATAAGGGAGAGAAAGAAATGGAAATACCAAAGGAATCCAAAAGTTTAAAACACAGAAGGAGGAGAACAGAGCTGCAGGCCTTTTTATTCTTGGGATTTTCAAAGTTGTTTGAGAGGATTTATTGAGTGAATTGAACTCCCATTTTTTTAGTTGGTTGAAAAACTGTCTTAAGGATCGGGAATATGCTGGACATTGTTGTAGATTTAGTGACCCAAAGATTGTGGGTATGTAGGTTACAGGCATCTGTCCTACTGTGACTACCCTGGTAGGAAAATCAGGACAGATAAACACTTGCAAAGAATAGTGTTAAAGTGATTAAAGCTTGCACATATCAATCACTGTGCTTCACTCTACAGACAGATATGAATGTGCTCTTTGAAATCATACAGCTTCTGGAGCTGGGGCTGAACCTTGTCACCCAGTTGATCAATCTGATTTGCAAACTTTATCTTATTACCCTCAACTTTCTTTCAGGGCCATGAGACATAGGAATTGATCTAGTATCCACCTCTTTACCCTCCTGATTGTCTCACAGAACCCTCCTGGTACATGTCTGGAAGCAACCTTTATTCTGTGGCTCATGTGTGAGTACTTCTATTCAATGTTATTACACAGAACATGTACTTTGAGTCTTAAGAGAGCTGTGAACTACAATCCTTGGATATCCTGGTTGTTAGCAGCCTATGAGATACCAGCGGCTCTCATAGTTCAGCTTAGTCACTCTCTTGATAGTCTTTATGTGATAGTGCCCTGAATTAATAATATTGACTGTGGAAAAGCATGTTATTTCTTCAAAATAATTGCATGTAATGTATAAACCCATCTTATCACTTGAAAGAAGTTTATTTACTCAGGTGGTAAACATAGTGTAAGGGCTATTGTAATATGTGGTATCTTGTCCACTGTCTCTCTTGTCCACTGTCTCTGAATGCAGAGTAATCTCTGCATAAGTGTGAAGAAAGGGTACCACAGTCAATGTCAGTGAGAGAAAGGAAGAAAATAAAGTAATTTCTTGGTAATGTGGGCTACAAGCTAAACAAAACAAAACAAAACTGCCATTTCCTTCTCTCAGACCTTTTTTTTTTTTTCCTAAATATTCAGAGACATTCTATGCAGTGGTGGTAACTGCTATCCCTTTTGTAATCTTTTACTTTGTTTTCACTCTGTGATGTGGCTGTAGGGAACCTGTTATACACATGTATTAGGCTAGATAGAAGGCTCACAAGAGATGGAAGAAAAATACTGGAAGTAGCTGTACTAGAATTTGTCTGCAATAGGTTCAGTGTGAAGCCTTTCCGCCCTTGAAAAATCTGTGAGGAGCACCTTCGCAATATGATAATGCAGGATTTTAGTAACTTGTCTTTATTAGGATAAAATCCAATTGAGATTGCATTTATATAGAAAACATTGCCTTGCAGGAGTTTTCTGGTTTTGTTAGTTTGTTTGGTTTTTTTTTTTTTTTTTTTTTTTTTTTTTTTTTCTGGTGCTTCGGTTGTTATTTTTTTGGGGTGGAGAGAGGTTAGTATTGGATTTTTGTGCTTCTTTTTTAAAGCTGGAATATATGTACCTGCTTATTAACTCAAATGAAAGTGATTCAGTCAGTCAGTCCTGATGGTCTTTTCCTTGCTTTAGCAGAGACTTATTTCCTTGACCTTCAGTACTGAGTCAGGGATACCACTGACCAGATGCAGTTGTCTACATATGACTACCTACCTGGATGAAATCTCCACCATATTCAATGCAGAGGAATAGACACTTGAAAGCAACAATTAATTTTCTCCTAATAAAGATGCCAATATGGTTCAGATGAATTGCTCCCCAAAAATTACTTTGTCCAGTTGTAATGTATGGAACCTGGCATGAATGCCACAAGTTTGGATATTTTTTACTCAGTGAAATTAGGTGAAATTAAATCCAGGCTGTGTGCCAGACTATTATGGAGTCCTTAGTGGTGAAATCCCACTCTAAAGGAGTTTGAAACTGTCTATACTCTCTGTTGTCTTTGTAGCACTTAGTTCTTGTCTTACTTAAACTTTGTCTCCAGCTTCAAGACAAAAGGACTTCAAAAAATGTTTATGAATATTTCTGCTGGCTAGACAGCTCAAGAAAAGTGATAATGAACCTTTTGAAGAGTTCTTCCCTTTGTAAAAGAATCAAAATAATTTTAAACTAAAGCCCTGATTACAAAAGAAAAGCGTTGCCAGAAGGAGTTAAGCAGGAAACACTATTTTTAATTGAGAATCTACTTGAAAATTTGTTAAACTGCAAGGAAAGATTCAACTCTAGATAAAAGCAACTATTTTTACATCTACCTATAGTATCTTCATGTGTCTTAGGTGACACACCTGTCATTGCTGTCAGTGAATCCTGGAACGTAATTCAGCTGGCCAGCCAATGCATGTATACTGTAGAGTGAGTTAAATTTCTCACAAGACTCTTCATTACATTAACTAGATGATAGACTAAGAGTATAAGGAGAGCTCAGAAACTCAGCTCACTGGAGGACACATACAGATAGACAATGCTAGTCACTTAACCTACAACTCAGTTTCCTCATATTTGAAAACCCTCAACTGAAAGGCTGAACACTAACATATAAAAATAAATATGACAAAGCAGTTCAAGGTGTACCCCCCTCAGTTCAAGAAGATGCATATAATAAGTTGATGCTGCTTCTGGGTATGTTACAAACAAATATACTTTCAAGTAGGTAGTTTATTAAAGAAAAGTGAATTGTTTTGTTGTCCATAAAAAAAGCATTGAAAATAGAAGGGCTGATGTCTGGGAAGTTTAATTATGATTTAGGCGAATTACGTTGAAATGTTTGTTGCTTGGTCAATTGCTTAGTGAATGCAGATGCGATTTCCTTCCACTTTCTTACTCCCTGGTAACATTTCTGATTGCATTGACTGCAGAATGAATTCCTCTGAATTGCTGACTGACTCTGCAATATAGATTGGATACTAGCACTCTGGGATTCTTCATCAGTGAATTTGAGAGATGAAGTATGTGGAACACAGCTTTAAATATCATTATTCAGCATGGGGTTTAACTTTTGTCTTTACCATGCTACTGGGCACCTAATCTAATAACTTACTGGGTTTTGGCAAAAAGTATTTGCAATACATCAACCTGGTTTCAAACAAGCAACAAAAAGGAAATAAAGAAATTGTGTCGATAAACAGGAAGGGCTTCCATCTGAAATCAGTGAAATCAAACATGGATACAACTTTGAGTGTGCATGCCGTTGATGACAGCACAGCTGCAGGACAAATCTCCTGAGCCAAGAACAGCACACATGTAGGTAGTGCTGAGAGCTGGTGATCCTTGGTTCCTTCCAACTTGAGATATTCTATGAATCAATGATTTTTTTTTTATAATTTATAAATCACCAGGATTCACAAATATGGTCTCTTTATTACAACAGTTAAATCTTGAAGCATGAGTTAAATGCATGAGTTGTTGTTGTGTTTTAAATACTTTGAAGTCCTAAATTAAATTGTGTAAATAGCTGGACAATATAAACTTCATTCAAATTTAAGATTATGTCAATGACACTGTGCTTGCCAGACAAGGTCTGTTTGTCTCCCAGGGTAGTCAGACTTATCTAGATCATTGTAGATCATTGTAGGTGTCTTCCAACTGAAATATTATATTATATTGTATTCTGTTCTGTTCTATTCTACAACCCAGCATGATCTGTTTGTATCATGAGTTAATCTTTAAGTAGTAATTTCCCATATATATATATATTCCCATATATATATATGTATAGAGCATAAATATGACAACCTCACCATGATCTGCAGAACTGTATCCCATTTTTATACTTCCATGAATTGTCCTCAAATTTACTCCAAATAAGCATCTAGCTGTGAAGGTTTGCTACTAAAACCAATGCCCTGTATTGTACGCTGGTGTATAAGAAAATGTGTGAGAAGAGCAGGAAAACATTATGTCTCCATTTGAAATTGCTGTTCTTTGCTATATTTTGTGTAATATAATTCTTATTGATGTGTCTTCTTAGGTTGCTGGCATCAAGCAAAAGCTGAACACTAGCATTTTAAAAAGTAGAGTTATTGACAAAGAGTCACTGAGAAATTTAGAGGTTAAAGCCTTATCATCAGAAAAGCTTCTTATCCACTTCCACAACATATATTTTTAAACTTTTCTTCTGCTATTTTATCGTTCTGTTCTCAAATTGTAGCCAAAAAAAACCACCAAGACAAACCTTATTTTTACCAAAGTACTAGTTATGCAGGTAATGGAATAATTTCTGATATTTTGCTATTTATAAAAGGTCTCCAAATTATTGTGAACTCTCAGATGGATTTATTATCTGAAATCTTTTTCACATTTCCTCAAAGAAGGCATCAGAGTGCTATAGATCCTCTGTGGCTCCTACTTGGCCAGAGAACTGCATTCCAGATACTGTCTTCAATGCCCTGAATGAGGGAAGTAATAATTAATTTCAAAACTATCTCTCAACCTGTGGCCAGCTGTGGCAGGGGAAATAGGCAGGCTTACATTGTTTCTCATGTCCTGTTTTGAATGTGTGGGTGCCTTTTTCATTGCTGTGTCCAGCGTGTTTCTTATGATGTGACACAATACTCATGAAAAATATCAGAGAAGGATTAAAAAGATGATCAAATGAAGACATGATCATCCTTCAAAGAGCAAGCTTACCTCAGACGAGGTCACGCTGTTTAATTTCTCATTTGCAAGGGGCCCACTGTAAAATCAATCATTCTTGGGTTATGCCTGAGGCAGATGAAGGTCACAGCCTTTAGTTTGTTGGCAGTTCAGTCAAATTGAATCTTAGTGTGGACTAGAGCTATCTAGTGTTCGGATGGATAAATTAATATTTCCTTTTATCTAAAACTCTAGGGAAGAAAAGTAATCATGGCCTAAATGAAATTTAGAAAGCATAACCCATTTTTTATGAAAAATTGTAAGGTTAATATAAAAACAGGGGTAAGAATAAGACAGATGTTAAAGGCAAAAAAAATGTTGGGGATCATGGACAGCACAAACATGAATGAACAAATTCAATCCACAGCAGTAATCAGATTCTCCCATTGGCAATTTCCCATCTAATAGTCAGAAGTCACTAGACTTGCCATAGGATATGTTAGTTGCTTCAAGTGCTGAAGGGTGGCCTGCACCACCATACAATGGAGCTCTCTAGTGATAGTTGAACATGGGAAAGATTAAAAAAAGCCAACATGATGCATGGTCTGCTGTAGGCCTATCTACTGCTTGTGCCTTCAGCACATTATCAATGTACAACTCTGAATCCTTCCTCTGCTGTGCTCTTTGTCCCTGATTAGTGTCCTCTGCAATTCTCACTCTGCAAATCATTTGTCTCATTGCATGGAGTAATGAAATTGTGAGATGTCCAGACCGGGACTTCAGATTTCTGGAGGAAGGAAGACTTAGCAGGCAATGATGGCAAGCAGTGACACAGTCTTACCAAAAGCTACTGAAATACAGTCTTCTCCATAATGTGTCAAGGTTCTAACAGTTGCACAGGAACGTTCTTCTCAATTAATCTTTTTATTTTCAGATAGCAGAGAGGTAGGACTCTTTGAAAGATCTAAGACACAAAATGGAATTCCCTTTTCAATATGTGATGCTTTAGGGTGAGACACCTAATTTCTTTGATAGTTGGCCTATGTGACTGCAGTATAGAACTTTGCATATAATGAGGAGTTATGTTTTTCTCTGAGGAGAATGAGGATCCTCTCTTATTCTACATTAAAAGCAGAAGATTATCTCATTGTGGTCATGATGTAGAGCTGGTGTTACTGCACAGGCCTTGGAGAATTACTGTACAGTCAATCCACATGTGAGCACCAGGTATGAAGTGTAACATTCTCTGTGCTTTTACAGAACTAGCTTAAGAGACAGTGACTGAGCAGCTGGCTGGCTGGCTCCCTTCAAACACAAGTCTCTGCCCTGTACACTGAAGTCATGAATGGCACTAGTCTCAGACTTCTTTTTCCTGATGGTGCTGTGGGGAGAAGAACCTCCATCTATCTGCTGGACACACTCCTCCTAATGCATCCCAGGATACCACTGGCCTTCCTAGTCACAAAGGCACATTGATGTCCCATGTATAACTTGTTGTCCACAGGGACTTGCAGGTCCTTCTCCATGGGGCTGCTGTCCAGCAGATCACCTCCCAGCCTGTACTGGTGTAATTTATTATTCCTTCACGGATGCAGGACTCTGCACTTCTCCCTGTTAAATCTCATTCTTTGCCAAGCTCTCCAGTCTGTCCAAGTCTCACTGAATGGCCGCACAGCCTTCAGGTGTATCTGCCAAACCTCTCAGCTTTGTGTTGTCAGCAGACTATCTGAGAAGACACTCTGTCCCATCATCAATGTCATTGATAAAGATGTTGAACAGGACTGGACCCAGCACTTATCCCTGGGGGACTCCACTAGTTACAACTCTCCAGCTGGACTTGGCACCATTGTCCACCATTCTTTGGACTCTTTTCCAACCACTTTACTATCTGCTCTTCTATCCCACACTTCCTGAGCTTCTTCACAAGGATGTTATGAGAGACGGTGTCAAAAGCCTTGCTAAGGTCAAGATAGACTACATCCACTGGTCTCCCTGCATCTATCCATTAGTCAAGCATGACTTCCCCTTGATAAATCCATGCTGACTACTCCTGATAACCTGATAATATGGAAGAGAACCATAAGCCTAGAGATGACCTCCAGAATGAGCTGCTCCATCATTTTTTCCAGGGATGAAGGTGAGGCTGACTGATCTATAGTTTTCTGGAACCTTTTTCTTGCCCTTTTTGAAGACTGGAGTGACATTGGCTTTCCTCCAGTCCTCTGGCACCTCTCCTGTTTGCCACGATTTTGCAAAAATGATGGAGAGAGGTAGGGCAACAACATCAGCCAGATCACTCAGCACTCTTGGGTAAATCTCATCAGGGCCCATGGACTTATGAGTATTCAATTTTTGTAATTGGTCCTTAACTGACCTTCACTGTCTTCATTGACCAGTGGAAAGTCATCCCTCTACCAGGCTCTCTCCCCTTATCCAGGGATTGGAGTTCACAGGGGCTGGTCTTAGGAGTAAAGACTGAAGCAAAGAAGGTGTTCAGCAACTCTGCCTTCTCTGCATTCCCAGTTATCAGGGCTGATGTCTCATTCAGCAGTAGGCCCACATTTTCACTATTCTTCCTCTTACCACTGATATATTTGAAGAAGCCCTTCTTACTCTCTTTTACTTCCTTTGCCAGTTTAAGTTCTAAGAGGGCTTTGGCCTTCCTTGTTGCCTTCCTACATGCTCCCTGCTCATCCATGCAGGTCTTCTAGCATGTCTACTCAATTTTTTACTCAATGGAATGCACCTATCTTGGGCCTGGAGGAAGTGGTATTTAAAAGTTGACCAACTTTCTTGGGCTCCTTTACCCTCCAGAGTCTTGGCCCATGGGACTCCTGCAAGTAGATCTTTGAAAAGTTCAAAGTTAGCCCTGTGGAAGTCCAGGGTTGTAATCCTTATTGCTCTGCTTCCACCTTGTATAATACTAAACTCTACCATGTCATGATCATTGTCACCAAGGCTGTTCCCAATCTTAATGTCCCCAACCAGTCCTTCCTTATTACTTAATACAAGGTCCAGCAGTGCACCTCTCCTTGTTGGTTCCTCCACTACCTGCATCAGAATGTTATCATCTGTACACTGCAAGAGCTTTTTGGACTGAGTATGCCTGGCTGTGTGGGCTTTCCAACAAATATCAGAGTGATTGCAGTCACCCATGACTACTAGGGAGAGTGTTCTAGAGGCTACCTTCAGTTGACTGTAGAAGGCCTCGTCAACATCTTCTTCTTGGTTTGGTGGTCTGCAGTAGACCAGTAGACACCCAGAACAGTTTCACTCCCCTTTCTATGTCCCTTAATTCTTACCCACAAGCTTTCAACCTGTTCTACCCTCCCCCCCCGGCCCCGGACAGAACCTAACTCATTTCAGTTGCTCTCACACATAAAGAGCAACACCAATGCCTTGTCTTGTTGGTCTATCTTTCCTGAATAGAACATAGCTATCTGTAACAACATTCCAGTCATGGGATCTGTCCCACCATGTCTCAGTGACTGCAATTATATCATGGTCATGCATCCAAACATATATCTCTAACTCCTCCTGCTTATTCCTCATGCTCTGTGCATTGGCATATAAGCATTTCAAAGGAGTTTTTAGTTTTCATTCTTGTCCTCCAACCATTCCCAGCCACCTCTGTGGCCACCAACATGCCAGTGAGCCTTGCATGTGAGCTGTCACACATACCACCACCATCCACCTCAAGTGGGACAGCAGACTGAAGGCCATCCCCAGGCTCATCTCTAGTGAGCCTAGTTTAAAGCCCTTTCAATGAGCCCTGCCAACTCCTGTGCAAGGATCCTTTTTCCCCTTTGAGATAGGTGCCCTCCATCTGCCACCAGCAGACCAGGAGCCATATAAACTTCCTCTTGATCAAAGAACCCAAAATTCCAATGGTGGCACCAGTCTCTGAGCCATGTGTTAATCAGGTGTGTTTTCTACACTCTTTCTGTGTTTTTCCCTACTACTTAGAAACGGTGTGACCAGGAGTAGGGAGGTGATCGTGCCCCTGTACTTGGCACTCATGAGACCACACCTTGAGTACTGTGTCCAGTTTTGGGCACCACAATACAAGAAGGACATGGAGGTGCTGGAGCAGGTCCAGAGAAGGGCAATGAAACTGGTGAGGGGTCTGGAAAGCAGGCCTTATGAAGAGAGGATGAGGGAACTGGGGTTATTTAGTCTAGAGAAAAGGAGACTGAAAGGAGACCTTATTGCTCTCTACAACTACCTAAAAGGAGGTTGTAGCGAGGCTGGTGTTGGTCTCTTCTCCCAAATTACTAATGATAAAATTAGAGGAAATGGCCTCAAGTTGCATCTGGGGAGGTTTAGATTAGATATTAGGAAGATATTCTTCACTGAGAGAGTGGTTAGGCACTGGAAGAGGCTGCCCAGGAAGGTGGTGGAGTCATCATCCCTGGAGGTGTTTAAAAATCAAGTGGACATAACACTTGAGGCTATGGTCTAACGGATAGATAGATATATGTTAGGATAAAGGTTGGACTTGATGATCCTAGAGGTCCTTTCCAACCCTAATGATTCTATTATTCTACTTGAGGTATTGCTGAGAACACCACCTAGGTACCCCAGCCTTTAACTAGTCACCCCAATGCTTTAAAGTCCCTCTTAATTGCCCCTGGACTTCTTCTCTGCAACCTCATCATTACTGACCTGGATAACCAGCAAGGGGCAATAATCAGAGGACTGCACCAGAGTGGGGAGCTTCCTTTAACATCTCTAACCTGAGCTCCAGGGAGGCAGCAGACCTCTCTGTGGGATGGGTCTGGTCTACAAATGGGCCCCTCTGCTTCTCTCAACAAAGTGTCACCCACTACAATCACTCTCCTTTTCTTCCTTTTTGGGGAAGTCCTAAGGTGTGGGGGTGAGTGACAGGCCCTGTGTGACTCACTGTATGAATCCTTGCCACCAACTTCATTCCCTTCTACCTCCAGAGTCTCATACCTATTCTGCAAGTGTATTTGAGGCAGAGGTATAGGGAGGGAAGGGGTATGCCTGTGATCCCGAGCAGGAACCTACTTGCACCAGCTTGTCTCATGTGACTCCCCTGATGGGCCTTCATCCCTATTGTTTGTCTTTCAGCTTCCAGAGACCCATGCTTACTGTGCAAAGGTAACTGGGAAGGGGGGGAGGCTGGGCTATGACTTGCCTGCCTCGCTGAGCAGGGACCTGTCTCCATTCCCCCTTGTCTCTTGAGTCCTCATCTTTTACCTGGTGGTAAGGGAGGAGGGGATCCTTTCCTTCTTGTGGAGCTCCCTGTTTGTTCTGTAGGGACACTGCAGAAAGAACACGTCTTAAGAAAACACGCCTGCTCCATTTTTTGTGCCACACAGAGACCTGTTCCTGCTCGCACTGCTCCTTCTTAGACCAATGGTTCCATGATTTCCTTATTGGAAGGCACCTCAAATTCAAGGGGTCCATACACATCAAGTGAGGACAATGGGGGAGGAAGGGGAGGTGGGGGGAGGATTCTCTTTCCCTTATGAGCTGAAACCTGCCTCCTAAGACTCCTCCCCTCTGTCTCCCATGTCCGCTCTTTCTGGCTGATGATAGGAGGAGATGGGGTCCTCCACTACTTGTAAAGCCTCTTCCTGTTGCCTTGGCCTAAGGGTGTGGCTCCACCAATCTATCTCAGTTTCACATTCTCTGAAAATTCTCGGTCTTTCCACCTCCTGTCTCAGTTCTACCACCTGCCTGAGCAGGTCATTTGTTTGGTCACACCATACACAGGTGGTGTTTCCAGCTTCATCTTGTTCAAGTGCAAGTTTCAGGCACGCGCCACAACCAGAGACCTGTATGGCTGCATGACTGTGCAGGAATTCTGTCTGATCTCCCACATTCTTTGTCCTCATTGTGGCTCTTGGCCATGTTATGACCATGACTCTCTCTTCTTTTTTTTTTTTTTTAATTCTATTTTATTTTATTTGTTTGGGTTTTTTAAATTTGATTTATCTTCTTAGCATACAGACCTGTCTAACGAATGCCAATGTTTTTATCACGCTGCTGCTCTCTGCAGCCCAGCCCCCATGTGAACGCTGCTGGTGGTGTTTTGCCGAGATGGCTGTAGTTGTCTTGCTGCCTGTGATATGGTGGCGCTTCTGGTGTCACTGTGTTTAAATCTTCTGTGGCTTCCCAGCAACTCCCTATGTTGCGTCACTCTCATGAGCACGTCCATGAAAGTTGCAGACTACTGCTCTTTGCTGTCCCTCTGGGTCCCCCTGCATTAAGGAAGCTCCCTGTTCAAAAGAAAAAAAGCAGGCGCAACAGGGCCCATTGGTGCCAGAGCTGGTCCTGCTGTCTTGCTGCCTGTGATATTGTTGTTTCTACCTTCTGTTCATACTAATGCCTTTCCATACAACCCAGCTCGGGAAGGACTACTCTGACAGTTTAATCTAATCAATAGTTGTGCTTATCTTTTGTCTCAATTAAGAAAGATCACATTTCAGCCTCCTGAGGACTCTGACTATTAATATATTAAAAAAGATATGATTTTTGAGCTTGATAGAAACAAATGCATTTTTTCCCCATCAATAATATATCATCTATAAATTAGTGTCTGAACTAATGTTGTGTGGCTGCAGTGAAAAAAATAACACTGGCTTTATTACATAATAAAATGCCCTTAATTGTTGGACTAGAACAGCTTTATAACATACCATTACTTTTGGTAACAACCTCTGTCTTTTCATCGATCAGAAACTGTTATCAGTCAGAGGCAGATTGAAAATAAAACTGAATAATAACTTTACAGGCCTGATGCAGTTAAGTGAAATAAATTGATACTGGCCTGGATTTGAATTCAAAATGAAATATAATTAATATGAAGATTTACATAATAACACACTTCCAACTTTTGAAGCCAAATGTTTGCATTCAAAGCGGTAAAGCATTACATACAATTTGACTGCATTTCTCAAACCATGAATGACATGTTGTCGAGGCTCTTTGTGTTTGTTTGTTTCTTGTGTCTTAATTAAGGAGCACTTCAGGGTACACTTTGGAGTTACTCTAATGTCACTAAGCACTCAACAAGTGTAGCACGCCTGGAATAAAGGCTATTAAAACATATTCTTGTTCCCATCTGTTTAAATGCAACTTATGGTTTAAAGCTCCCACATTAAAAGAGTCTCTTTCTTTTTTTCTCTTTTTTTTTTTTCTTTTTTTTTTCCCCCCGGTTTTATGTGTTTTGTTTTGTTTTGTTTTCCTCTCCTAGGCAGAATTTTAAGAGATAGAAAGTAACTGGGGAACACTAACTGAGGGATGCGATGTAGTTCCCAGCCCAGACCCTCCAGACTCAGAGATGTCTTTGGAAAACAAACATATTTAGGAAAGAACTTAATTAGGCGAATATAAATACACATGTCCTTAACTGCTTTTTTAAATCAGTGCATTAGGTGGTAATCCTTTGAGGCTGGAGCTTACATCTTAGTATGTTTTAGGAAAAAACCCTGAGCTGGAACACAGCTGGTTCCTGCATTTGGGTCACAACAACCCAAGACAACACTACAGGCTTGGGGAGGAGTGGCTGGAAGGCTTCCTGGCAGAAAAGGACCTAGGGGTGCTGGTGGTCAGCTGGCTGAACATGAGCCAGCAGTGTGCCCAGGTGGCCAGGAAGGCTAATGGCATCCTGGCCTGTATCAAAAACAGCATGTCCAGCAGGAGTAGAGAAGTGATCATGCCTCTGTACTCATCACTGGTGAGGTCGCATCTTGAGTACTATATTCGGTTTTCATTGCTGAAGTATAAGAAAGACATCAAGGTGCTGGAATGAGTTCAGAGAAGGGCAATGAACCTGGTGAAGGGTCTGGAGAAAACATCTTTGGAGGAGTGGCTGGGGGACCTAGGATTGTTTAGTCTAGAGAAGAGGAGGCTGAGAGGAGGCCTTATCACTCTCTACAGCTACCTGAAGGGAGGTGGTAGTGAGGTGGGTGTTGGTCTCTTTTCCAAGGTGACATCTTTCTTTCTTTCTTTCTTTCTTTCTTTCTTTCTTTCTTTCTTTCTTTCTTTCTTTCTTTCTTTCTTTCTTTCTT